>CM068314.1:10411700-10631700 GCA_034766995.1 Acanthacorydalis orientalis
TAAATCCCTTTGTCATATTTAAATTTACGAATACAGTCTTGTAAGCCAAGTTTATAACTTATTTTGTCTATCAAGAACGAATCCGTATTCAATATCCAAATCCGTGCCTGTTTTATCTACACAACATCTTTTTCGTTCAAACAAATCTTCTTGTTTCCCTTCATCATCTGTACTAGAGTTCGTCGTTGCCGCTGCGGTGGTTGTCGGAGATGGTATTAAAATTTAACGATCTAAGTAAAGATTGCAGTGTGAGTAAGTAGGAACGTTTAGAATCGGACGGTTTAATGCATTGAACCGATGGGATGGGTCGTGTGCTACGAGTTCGTGTGCTATATCAAGATTTTACGATCTTTACAACTCGACTCGTTTGTTGTTATAACAAAAGTCACCGCATAATACTGTATTAATTGTTTTCCTGATAATTTGACAAAATAACACCATCGTTTTTGATTTTTTTCTATGGTCACCGTTTTATGATTGCCTTTGATAATTAATTGTCACACGCACACATACACAACACACACACACACATACACATATATATATATATATATATATATCCTCGTTGTTTTTTTTATGATTGAGTTATGTATTATTGGCAGATTGTTAGCGTCATAAAGAAATGATTTCATTATATTTGTTTTAATTATGGATGTCATTTTCATTGCACGTAAAAATATTTTACTGATCATTATAATAAATTTACAACCGGAAAACATTTAAAAAATTGGCGTGGAAATCGTAATTAGATTATATATGACATGTGATATTTTTTATGGCACAATAAAACTTTAGTAAATTCGTTCATTAAAGAATTTATATTACACACATATTTATTTTTTATTTGACATATTTTAAAGGACATTTTATTTATATTTGTCAAGTTGTGAATAATATAGAATAAAAAAAATTTTTGAAAATGAAATAGAAGACTTCTCTTAATTAGAAATTAATTAAAATGGTTAAATTTTAATTACTGTTTAATGGTTAAAACTTTGATATTAACTATTATTCTGTATCATCTTGTTTTTATTTTTATTGAATACCGTACTAATTACATTAAATATACTTTTAAGTAATAGTTACTGTCTGGCATTGATAGTATTTTAAATTTTAAAAATGAATTTTTCACTCTCAAAAAATATTAACTTTAAAATTGATTAAGGATTATTTTAGATTCTTGTTTCTTTGGATTTATATAACGATTCTAGTATCCCCAGAGTATTAAAGTACAGAATAAATCTAATAATGACATCATAATCAAATGTCACATATAACAAATAATTCAATATTTTTATTAAAAAAGGTTTTGTGGGTTATAAGTGATTGAAAAATTCGTTTGTGAAACCACTATTTTTTGTTGTCATAGTATTTATTTATTGTTAATTTTATATGTATATATATATTTTAAAGATAGTAGAATAGCATTATGAAAGAACATAAGTTGATTAAAATAAATTATAAAGAAATGTTCATAATCATCTTTTAGATCCATGGCTTTCATTTTTTTCTCATCACAGTTCTAAGCACAAAATCTCATGAATTATATAGATAAAATCTTTGAAAATCAATAATGATTACCTAGAAGTTACAAACATTTTCACTAGTCTTTAATAGGGATAAATCTCACAGGTCGATCATCTCCAATTCCAAAAGCCTTCAAAGAAACTTCTTAACTAATGTACAATCATTACAGATTTGGATAAAAATATGTATTATTTTCACAAATTCTTCATTCATCCCATAAACTAGATATATTTTTCTTTTTTGGAATAATCAATACTTAATTATTGATAATTTTGATTCATGCTTATAGACATTTCGATTACCATACCATTATACTCAAAATGTTAAAGTACAGAATAATTACATTTTTCTGTATTTCAGCACTTTGAAGACAATGGCATTGTCATTTATATGTGTATTATAAATAATCAATTTTTGAGCAGTTTTGATTAAATATGTGTTTGAATTAAATAGCTACTATATTTATTTAATGTAAACATTTACTCATGTCGACTTAAATTTTTAAAAAATCTAAAAAAATTAAGTTATTCTTTATTTTTAAACTTAAATCAATTTATAAAAACGAATCTAACTATAAATCCCCCAAACTATAACTGAAATTAAATTGAAACTACTTAATGTCACATTTTTAATATTTTTCAGACATAAAAATACATGAATTCAATTGCAAATAATAATCAAATGAACAGAAAAGAAAATCAATGAATATAGTGATCTGGATAGAATCGATTATTTTCTCAAAACAAGAAAAAGGAAACGTATTACATCTATACGATTTTCTTTTTAATGAATGTTCATTATCAACAGAAAATAAATTTTTATTGTTAATTAAGCCAATGCATCTCAGTTTTAATGACACTGTAGACGTTTAATTTTTAATTAACATTTAAATTTTAATTAAAATCGTTTTGCTCGCTGAAATATTCTTCGAACGAGCACTTCGACAAATATTTTATTTGTTCTTTCTACGTCTATTTACTAAACGATTCAGCTTTTCAATTCTAGTGAAATGATTTTTGATTTTTTCTTAAAAACTTCATACAAAATTCTATTTAATATTCTCATACATATATATATATATATATATATATATATATATATATATATATAATCATATTACAAAAAATATTTTAATAACAAGACACATTGTTTACACATTTAAACTGAAAAAATGAAACTGAACTGGATGGCAATGTATAATTTTTCATTCATTTATATTATGAAATATTAAAATTTCAATATTTGATACATTTTTTGTGAAACGTGTTTAAGTGAAGAAATGATTTTTATTTTGTAATATAAAATTCTTTCACTATTTTTAATAAGTAATAATTAAGGTAAGAATTGTAAATTGAAATAATTTTTCATATCTTTAATATTAATTCCATTTAAAAAATAGTGTATTTAATTAATAATATTTATCTTTGGAAATAATTATCATTATTTTTTTAAAGAACTTATTTTTATTATAATATATTTTTTAATGAAACTTTTTTGAGGATAACCCTAAAAAATATATATAAAACCTATTTAATAAAAATTTTCCTATACATAAAAATATATTTATAATATTGATTTAGGAATTTTTAATCAAATGAGAATTGATACTTTTATTCTATATTTTTAATTAAATTCTATCTATTGAATTTAGTGTTTAGTATATATTTCTAACGTGACAATAAAAGTTCATTAACAGAATACATCATCTTCCACTTCATTATACAGAAAACTTTCAACTTAAAGAATATTTAATTATGAAACGGCAATCTTAAATCAATTTAATGAAGGCTGATGTAAAACTTTGATATTATTTTGTATATTTTCTATAATTCGTTCTATGAAAGTAATTATAGTTAAGTATAACTTGATATTCTTTATAGTACGTAGTATGAAAGTTTGAAAATCTTATTTTACATAGTTTTATTTTATTTGTGTTCTTGTTTGAATAATTATTTTACTCTTAATAGAAATTAATGAAGTATGAATAAAAAAACATGAAGTAACAGAACTTTCATAGTTTGTATTAATATATTCATTATTTTTTCACATTTTAAGATTAATTATTTTATAAGATTTTATTTTATACAAAAATATTTGATTTTAGAAACTTCAATTTTAATTGAATTTCGTTTACATTTCCAAATTATATATATATATATATATACCAGTTACCACAATATCGATAATATCTTAATTGAAGAACCAGGGCATAGAGAACACATATATCGACTTGATAGACATTATCTACAAGAATGCAGCATTGACGGTGAATTTACATGAAGAAACAAAAAAAAAAATAAGAAAGGTATAAGACAGGGTGATGAAATTTTACTGAAATTATTTACTGAAGTCTTAGAAGAAGTATTCAAATCGCTCGACTGGGAGGACATAGGAATCGAAATAAAGGGCAAAAATTAAGTCACATCTGGTTTGATGATGATATCGTTTTGTTTGCAAATACTCTTTAAGAGTTAGAAGAAAGAATAAAAGAGCAAATCATAAAGAACAAAACAGGATAGAAGAATCAAATGATGTCAGAAAATGTCTTAAACATGAACGACGTAAAAACAAAAGTGCTGTTCAATGCGTTTGTCTATCCAAAGAATTAAAATAAAAGGAACAGGAATGGAAGAAGTTACGAAGTATATCTATCTAGGCCAGTTTATTAACAAAGATGGATCATTCATTGAAGAAGTAAACAGGAGAATAAAAATGGGATAGAGTTCATATGGACGAAACGCCTCGATATTTAAATCAATAATTCTACTCTGTTTAAAGAAAAAAGTATTTAATCAATGTACCCTATCAGTTCTTACTTACGGCAGTGCAACATGGGTGCTTAACGCCAAAGACTCCAAACAGTACAGAGAAATATGGAAAGTTACATGATAGGAATAACAGGAAAAAACAAGAATAGAATATAATTGATTCGAAAACAGACAGGAGTCACAGATGTAATAAGAAGAGTACAGAGTCTGAAATGGAAATGGGTGAAGCATGTTGTAAGAAGAGAAGACAACTGATGGACAATAGAAATTATTAACTGGGAACCAATGAGTATAAAAATACTAAGAAAGAGACAAATGAACAGGTGGGATAAAAAAATTTTTTTTTATTGAAAATCAGTGAAAAAGAGATGCATTCAATCATATAAAATGGAAAATCATGAAAGAGCTTTTATCTATCAGCTAATTGATAGAGGTTGCTCCTGCTACTGATGATATCTACTGGGTTGAAATACTTGCAGAAAATATAATTGCATGATATTATACTTGAGATTCTAATGATGTCTTGTCTTGATTATTTTTGTCCTTTTGGATATTCTGAGTGTCTATTTTCCACTAATAGTTTAGGCACATATGGCCTCTTTAGATAGATATTCGACACTTTAATATCTATCTAAATTTGATATATGTGCTGAAATTAGTAGCTGAGAATGAACATTTAGATAATCCAAAAATACAAAAGCAATTAAGATATCTTGTTGAAATATTTAGGTACACAATCTCCATTTATCTCATTCTAACGTAATATCTCCTTCGAGATCTCATTCATAAATAGCTTTTTCTATATCAGTATACTAGCTTTTTAATATCTTTCCTGTTTGATATTTTTGCGATCATCTATTCGATATTTATTTGAGAAAGATATTGAAAAAATGATTTTATTTCGAGATATTTTCAAAGATTTTGAAATTATTAATCATATTAGTTTTAAATTAAGATTTTTATTAAGAATAATTTTTTTCAATTGAAATTTTTATCATTATATGTCAATACTATATAACAGAATACTGAAATAAAGTAAACGGATATACATATTGTGTTTCATTTTTTTGGTATATGAAAAAAACGAGAATAAATATTTAGGTCTCATATATATATATATATATATATATAAGTGTATACAAATATAGATATGTACGAACTTGTTAAGCTGAAAGCTACAATGTATTCTGAATAATAAATAATGCAAACATTCTTGATATTTTTTTAATGCGTTTCCTCAAATCTGTAGCATTCGTATTTGTTCTGTTGTTGTCGTGTGATATTATTCAATAATGAATTCAGCAGACGCGCTACAAGCAACAAGATCCGTGTGAAACACAATCGATCGCGAACCGTGTCTCTTATCGGTTGTTCGCACGCAATCCGAGATACATTTTTTTTATCGCGATCAGTCAAAACGACCGCTGGGACAACGACGAAGAAGAAACACAGTGTTTTCGTATCTGATGAATTCTCCGAACGAGCCGGGAAAGGAAACAGTGTAGCGTGACTTCGAATTCCACTCGCAGCAGTTGAAAAACGGTTCGAGTGAAGGGCATCTAGCCAATCTGTCCGTAAATACACATACATATGTAGGTGACTGAATCGGGGATAGTTTACTGATACCGATTGTTACTTTTAGAACAACGAGATCTACTTTCGCATTTTCCCGAAAAAAATATCGAATACGGAAAAACTTATGTCGTTGTTCTCGTATTCGAACTTGTGTTTGTTGATTGTGTGTTTCGTTTCTTTATTAGTATCGATACTGAAATGATTACTCTATTCGTCTTATTCCGCAGAGAAACATTTCTTACGCCAAATAAATTAAAGTTTATGGTCTTTTCTTGTTTTTCTACTTTATTTGGTATTATTTATTTATTCCGATTTTATATGTGATTTGTTCGATGTTATTGATTTCCTGTTAAGGTAAAAAGGTAAACCAACGAGTTGTAGTATAACAAAATTATCCACTGAAAAGAAAATTATTTTCAAGTTTGTATAAACATTTTTAATAAAGATTTTCATACCATGATTTCATATTCCTTTTACATATATTTCTTTTACATAAATTTCTTTTTTATAATTATTATTTATATCATTATGACTATTATTTCTATAAAAGCAGTACTTTTTCAAGAAATTTTACCTTTTTATATTTAAAATATAATAGCTTATCTTTAGAACTGAGCAAATATTATCAAATCTACTTTAAATATTTTTTTTCGAAATAAGACTGTCACACTTTATATTAAAATTCTTAGAATCTGTTCAAAGAATCTTTGCAAAATTGTATTTTTATCAAATCTCTGGGGTCGATTTTTTATTAAAAATACAGATATTTACCAAGGAACTTGAAAAATATTTTGCAAAAACATAAGCCACGGTTAATAAATTGATTTATATATATACATTTATATATATACATATTAGTTTCTCTTAACGTATATAAAACTATTTTTAAATTTTCAATTTGATATCGAGCTCTAATAACTTTAGATATCGTCGAGTTTCTAAACTTCACATGTCTATTTCTTGGTCTATAAAATCGATACACTAAATATTGTTATTTCAAAAATTCATAAATCTAACTTACTTTTGGGTCTCAAAACATGTCAGTGCCATAACGTTTTTAAATTAATAAATAAAGATAGCAATGTATTCATTTCTTTAATTTTAAATGTTTATGTACCTTTTAACTGGTTAATTTAGAGTATTTTTGAGAAAGATTTCAATTATATAAAAATAAGATTACAGGATATTGAATTGTGAAATTTTTTAGTTGTCGAAATTTTATTAAAAATATAAATTATTACTATTCTAAGAAATATATTTATATTTTTATACTCATACACATATGTTTATTTTTCATACACATATGTATATATTCATACACACATATGTATATATATATATATATATATATATTTATTTATACTTGTACACATATGTATGTAGATACTATTACATTTTTTCAATCAATGAACAAAATTGCAAAATTTAATATAAAAAATATTCATAATTTTATTTTGACGAAATTCACTTTTTTAATTCAATTTTTAATTGCTTCAAACCACATAAAAGTACTTTTTTAGATATTCAGTTGCTAATATTGCTATTGCTTATTTTATAATCAGAGCACTAAGATATAAAAATCTGATTATTTGATTGAGATAAAAGCAATTATCGAACTTATTGATCAAAAAAATGTTTGTGGTTTGTTGCAAGTGAAAATTAATCTATAAATGAGAATGATCATAACATTATTTTGATATTTAAATGTTAAATATAGATAATTCAACTTAGATTTTCACACAAAAGTCTTTAAAAAAGCAAAAATTAAAAAAAAACTAGTTATTCCCAATTTAGCATTTTAGTACAGTTGTATTTTAATATTGAATTGAACTAAAATACTAAATAAAAAATAACATCACATTTATTAACACCTACACCCTCTTTTAATACTTCCATGTGGAAGCTTAAATTGAATCACCTTTATTTTAATAAGGTTGATCAGATAGTGATATCACAACTTTTAAATTAAGAAAAATATAGATAGTGTTAAATCTGATCAAGTATTGAATTAATAAACAATTATTTTTAATAATAGAAAAAACAGTTGTTATAATGAGACGTTTTGAAATGAAACGAAAACAATATTTTTGAGAATTTATCTACCATTTGGTGTAAGAAAAATCGGTGCACGTCGAAATATTGAATATAATAGACGTTTAAATCGCACACCGCGTGAAAAATAATAAAATTCCATAATAATTCCATTCGATTGCGATCGTCGTCACCGTCCAAGTGAAAATCCACAAGTGGACATAAATCGAGCGGCTCTTTATTACACGTCAATTCGGTGTTCGGTCATGACTTTCAACACGAACGTTCGTCTGCGGCGCTAACAACACTATATAGAAGACGTCGACGTTTGTTAAAGGGCAGCAGGGAGAGGTAGAGTAGAAGAAGCAAGTTGAAATGTTAGGTACGACAGTGGTGTAATTCTCCGTATAGAAATGGCAGAAGACAGTTGAATTCAGATATATGTAAGATAATAAGAGAGAGGTGGAAGTCAAAGACGACGTCAGCGTCGACATTGAGGATTTATTGAGCTCGAGTCGCTGCTCCGTCGACCTGTAATTAAGTCTCGATAATCCTCACCAGCTCAAGTCACCACTCAACGGGCCACGAACAGAAGTTTGCGCAATCCCCGTTCATTTGATCTCTGCGGGGCGCCCCACCATTCGTATAATTGAAAAGTGATTACGTATATATTAACTGCCTTTCACACTGTGAAATAGAATTGTTTGGCTTGTCGGGAATATCGTAAAGACGGAATTGCGGAACGGAAACACTGTCCAGTTCCATAGAAAAATAATCATAAAACACATAAACAACATTTTAATTTAATTGTAAGATTAATTAAACTTTTATGTAAATAACATTTATTTCTGTCTTTCTTATCAGTAAATATTGAATATTTCTTATTAATATATATTCAAAATAACAAAAAAAGATATAAAAATATTAATTTTTCTCGCCATTTTTTTATATAAATTTTAAATTACTTCTAAATATTTAAAAATTTTATTATACAGAAGTAATTAAAATTTCAAAAGCTTAACAAAAGCTAGTAATGTATGACAGAATATCTGCCCTAAATTCTTATGCTTTTATATTTTCTTTTTTAAGAAATAAAAATTTCATATTATTTAATACAGAAAATTTCCCTTTTAAAATTCGATGCGAATCTTTCCGTTTATAATATAACAAAGAATTCGCCAAATACGACCTATTATAAAATTGTTTTTTTGAAGAAAATTCGGTTATAGTGACCAATTTGAAAGATGATATAGAGTAAAATAAATAAAAGTAATTTTGTCACAATATAGTTCTGATATTGGCTAATTTTACTTTCATAAGTGAATTATCTCTTACTTCACAATTCACTTTTTCTAATCAAAAATGTTGACTAAGCATTTCGATGGTAATCCAATCATTCTCTTCAGAGCACCACCGTAGAGAAAAGAATTTTTCAGTTCCCTATAGATCTGAGGACGAAGTTAAGAACATTTTTGATCAAAACTTTTTTTATTGTTTGGGAGACAAAATAATTAATTTATATTAATTTATATTTTCTATAAGAACGGACGTAAAAATCATGGTACATAAATTGTTTAAATTATATTTAATCATTGTGTTTTGAAGTTATATTATATCAATGTTTATTTTATGATGTGTATACATAATTTTTAAAACAGTTTTGACTACAAATGATTTCCTAAGATTGCTATAAGTAATACTGCATTTAGTTGGAATTAAAATGCAGAAAATCTATTTTAAAATGGTTTAGATACTAGAGAAACAAACCTTCGTTAATACAGGTACACATAGGCAATTGAATGAGAAGGAATTAAGGAAACTTCAAGAGAAAAAAAATCATTATTCTACAAATCTGATTTGATTTTATAATAATATCCTCAGAAAAATCTCTGAAGAAGCGACTAGTGTTAAATAATATGACTGTAAAAAATAATTCTATTTAATGGTCAAAAATAAAGAAGAATACTTTGATAATAACTTTTTTCCAATCGAAAAACCATAAAAAGTTCTGTGATAAAAAATGTTCAGTATATTGTAATAGACTATTTTAATAGTGTTTTGTGGAACATTTTTGACTAGAAAAATATTTTGTGGTAAGTAAGGTGAAAAAATCATTAATTGTTCTAAGTGAATTTATCCATAGTGTTAGAATCGTGTTATGAAAGAAAATAATACATAAGAAAAATTATTTTTAATGATATTGGAATTGATTAATTTTTTAAATTTATATCTGTAAAATATATTGAAATGAAAATGTTAATATTTAAACAATATGGAAAAAGTTTATTACTGGAAAATATAAAAACTTACATGCTTTAAAAACGTAAAATTCTTATATGTGGATTACACAGTGAACCAAAAATAGAACATATTAGTTTGGTAGGAAAATAATTGCGGTTTTTGTTTTCAGAATCCTAATACGAATTTTTTTTTAATAAAAATATCATTTCATCATATTTATGTTAATATTGTTTTAAAGTGCTTTGTTTTCGCATATATTTTGGTAAGATTGACTTCGGTTGTATTATTAATTTATTTCAAATTATGCAATTGAATTAAAGATGAAAAAGAAGTAAATAAGAACAATTTGTTTGTATGAGTTCAAAACGGATGGTAAAACAACAGAAACTGTTCGTACACTAAACGATGATTTTGGTGTGAGTGCTGTTAAGGAAAGTACAGTGCAATGATTGTTCCAAAAATTTCATGCTGGGTACGAGAGCATTGAAGAGGAAGAATGTCGTGGGCGTCCTTTTTCAGTTCATAACGACTAACTGGAGGCGTAAGTTGAATCAGAACCACGTACAATTCGAGAGTTTGCACAAAAGTTAGAAGTTAGTCATCCAACAGTTCTAGATCTTTCAAAACAGATAGGATGAAAATATGTTTTCTTTATGTGTACAATTTTAAAAATATAATCATCATATTTATATATCACTGAAACTGAACACTCCATTATAATGATTTATTTATCACGTTTTGTTTAATGTTGCTGTAGACGATTTTTTCAGTACTTCGTTTGTATAGTTCGATATAAAATACTAAATAAATAATTAATAATTATTTTACTTTTTCTCTCCCTATATATATATATATATATATATATATATATATATATATATATATATATATATATGTATAACTTTATTTAATTAGCGTTTATATACTGACTATACAAATAAAGCGAAGAAGCAAAATTATCAACGAAACTAAATTAAATTTAGAACCGTTTTATATATTACACAGTTGAAATGATTAACATAAAAACAATTAAAAATACATTTAATATCTGGTAGTCGAGTTTCGAGTACGCCATATTAAAAAAGTTTATAAACAAACCTTTTCATATAAAATACGGGACAGTTGGCCTTCATTACGCAATTAACTCCGGGTTGCTAAAACGAAATGTATATAGCACGCTTATATAATATACTCTGTATTTTCACAGTGCAGTGTATACAAGGTCTGGTGGTAACGTAGCTCTAAACGGATATATTAAATCATCAACAAGAAACTTTTCTCTCGACTCGTTTAAACACACTTTCGGTCTAGGAAATTTCACTATTTAAACGTATATAATTATAACTCATCTAATATGCCATATACATATATATATATATATATATATATATATATATATATGTTATTCTAAATTAAATAATAAAAAATTAAATATGACTTCACAAAGTTAATACAAGAAATGTATATCTTTACCTTGAAATTTAAATATATAATTCTTAAAAAACGTTTTTCTTTTAAATTATACTTTCTTTAACACTTTCTATCTCGAAGTTGAAATTCAGTACTATTTTATTTTATACTTATTGTATTTTCTCTCCAATCGAAATTTCATAACCGTATTTAAACAGAGAATATTTACTAATTTATTTTTAAGTATTATCTAATAAATATTAGGTTGGTAGAAAAAAATTGTGATTTATGATCTTCAAATTCATATAGATTTTTTAATTTAAGTGCTTTTAAGTGGCTCAGAACTGTTGGATGACTAATGCATAATTTTTATGGAAGTTCTCAAATTGTTGTGCTTGGTTCTGATTCAACTAACGCTTTCAGTTGGTCGTTATGAACTGAAGAAGAACGCCCACGACCTTCTTCATTTTCAAGGCTGTCGTCCTCAGTACAACATTTTTGGTTAATTTAATAGAGTTATTATTAATTTAATTTAAACTCACAGAAATAATTTTTAGATTTTATAAAATATTTTTTGTAAACAGTATTTTTTTTTGATTTTTCTTATTTTACACAAGTCTAGTTTTGTCTTCAGTAATCCTTTAAGGATGATAGAATCGTGATCAAACTTCGCGTAATCAACAATAAAAATGATCAATAATCATTTATTTATCATTTTTGATAAGATTTCTTTGTGATTTGTAAACTAGAAAAAAGTACCTACTTATTTGTAAACATAAAATTAGACAGTGTCGGAACTGTATAGTGATCCTTGAGTTGATTTTGTTATAAAAGTAAAAAAATATTTCTTAAGGAAAGAACATTTTTATAAATGTTTTCTTTCATAAGAAATACATTTAAAAAAGATCTTTTTTACAAGTATAATAAACTATTTATTATAAAAAGGCAATTTTCAAAAATAATTCTTTTTTACCAATATTTTCAGATCAGGTTATTATGAAAATTTAATAAATTAAAATAAATAATTAGTGTTTAAACGCCATTAGAAAGTTTTGAAATAAAAATTAAGATAAACTACTTTGTACTCCAATCTCAAGATATAATATATATATATATATATAGAACAATTCGTATTCTCTCTATGAATTAATTAACTTTAATGTATTCGTGTAGTTCCAAAGATCAATGAATATTAAATAGTTTCACGGTGAGTTTCTATACAGCACAGATATAGTATGTATTAAATTATAACGAATCAATTGACGCATTCTATAAAGAGATAAGGTTTCAGATATTATTTGATTTAATCAAATATCCCAGTTTTTAATTTAACATTTCCTTTAGCATACATATATATTCTTTTGTTTCTATTTATATGTAAATGTAAATAAATGTATGGATGAATCTAGAAATTCTTGAAGAAAGAAACAAGCCAACCAATATTATTATGGAAACTGATATCACTTAGCAAAAATAATACACATTATTTTTAAACTTTTACAATTATTTTAATTAATCTTTTAATTTATTAAGTGTTTTTTATTTTAAAATTTTGAAAGGAAATGTCCAACCAAAAAAAAAAAAAAAAACTCAAGTTATCGAAAAAGATGAGGTCTTTTTTTCAAAATTTATTTTAATGTGTTATTAATTGAAAATTGAAATATTTTTTTCATAAATTATCATAATATTAAAATTGAAATAACTGCACTTCTATCAACAAATTCCTCAAATTAAATATTATTCTCGCTTAAAATTCATAAAATCAGTTAGAAACTGGAAACTAAATCTTTTAATCAATACAATATTAACAAAATGACGATTCATCTTAAAATGCATATTTAAATATTAAATTATTTTGTCAATTTGTTAAATTTTGTAAAAATTAATTTGACAGAATATATCAACTTATATACCAAAATTATTTTTTAAATAATATAATAAAATCTATAAGTGAAATGTGGGTTAGGACGATATAGAATTTTAAATTATTTATAAAAAAAATATCAAAGAATTGAAAAATTTAAATATTTGGGTTGTTACTTTATCCATAAACTATTTTTATTATAATTATCTTATATATATATATTTGCTACATTAAATTAATATACTTTTATTTTTACAGAATTGCAATTGAATTTTCACAATATTGAAGAGAATATATACTCTATGTGGTAAGTACAAGAATTTTTATAAAAATATTATTTACAGAAATCAATATTTATTCTCTTTTTTTTATTTGCATCTAGAATTTTTCCTTCAAATTTTATAATCGGTTATTCTTTAAAACGAATAAGTTTTTTTAATTTTTTAAATCTATAATTTGAAGAATTTTAAAGTTCTTTTTTAAGACAATTAAAATTTCTAAAGTTTGAAATTTTTTATAGGATAAATAATTTTACGTGGTCGATTTTTAATCTAAATTCAAAATATTTGATTTTGAATAAAATATAATTTTCTGACTTTGTGTTTCTGTAGCATACTTCTTAAAGTATAGCGAACTCTCTCTGTAACAAACCCAGTTCTTCTACCTAATATTTGCGTCATAGAGAAAATTTGTTATAAATAGTTAATACACAATGTATAGATGAAAGTAGTGCTAGAAATTACGCTTTGTTAAACACAAAATTTTGTTATATATATATGTTCGCTACAGGGAGCTTTGGCTGTATATTACAAAATAAATTATTTAAATCAAAATATAATCTTGAAAATAACAGTATGGGGAATTGTAATTTTGATTCATAGCGTTGTACTTTCTCGTCCTTCTAAAAGAAAATATATTCTAGCAGATATTGTGACTTTACGTTTGAAACATTTATCTTTTAACTCAATATATTATTGTTATTATGTTATATATATATATAAATATATATATATATATA
Source organism: Acanthacorydalis orientalis (assembly GCA_034766995.1). Lineage (NCBI taxonomy): Eukaryota > Metazoa > Arthropoda > Insecta > Megaloptera > Corydalidae > Acanthacorydalis > Acanthacorydalis orientalis. The sequence continues at coordinate 10,426,135 of CM068314.1, forward strand.
TATATATATATATATATATATATATATATATATATATATTATAAAACACTGATGACTTTGTATATCTTCGTTCCCATTAGTAAAAATATTTTTTAAACATTGGATATTTAATAGTTTAGAAAAAATAAATATTGATTTCGTATATTCTAAAAGTTTGTAAATACATATTCTCTTTTCTCATTAAGAGTGTCTTCAATTGAATACAACTGAATTGACTTACAATGATATTTTTAATATTATTATTTAAGCACATATGTTTGTTCTAGAAACCTAATTTTTTTTGTATCTAATTTTAATCTCAAATCGTTTAATCGTGCACATTCTCATAATAAAATAAAACGCTTAAGTAGTTAAGAGGTTAAACAATATTGATTGATATTAAATGAAGTTTAGAGAAAACAGTTTTCTAGTTAGAATTATTCTTGTTGTTCATACTTTTAAGAAAATTCTGATTAGTATAACTAGGATTATTAAGCTGACAAAATGAATAACGAATTATATTCATTAAAAATAATTTGTGTCAAAAGTTACATCGATAAATACTTTACATTATATATTTAAATAAAAAAAAAATCGATGTGTCTAACTGTAAATAAGAAAAATCATATTCGATATTTCAATTTTTAAATTTTTTCACAAACGTATCCGCCACTGTTCCGAATATCTTTTAGTAGCACAACGCAGTAACTTATTATAAAAGGAAAACGTATGTTGAATGTATCTATACTCGAGCGGTACTCTCCTGTGGAGGTAAATATGTATATACTAGAAAGTGTGGCAGAACCAATACGTAAAGTGGTGTTACGCATAAAGGGCTCGGGTTAACGGGGTCGACGCCAACAATTTTTGCGTGGCGTCGTTGCGTTATCCACGCACAACAGAATAAATTTTGCGTTTTAAATTATTCATACTCAATTTTAACGCGTCGCGATGATACCGCCCGCACTCTCTAACGCCACCGGCACGCGAAAGCTTTAATAAACATACGACGCGAAAGAGATGTAGCACGCTTATTTTAGTACACTCGCAACATTTCTTCGACGCTGTTGGATGTAACCGTGCTTTTTTTTCTTGAACGAGTTTCGGTCGTTGTTTAATTCAGACAATATTACTTTACCAGATATACTTATTTCGAGATGCGGCTGTGTGTATGTATAAATTATGCAGAAAACATAGGTTCGATATAAAATGCGATCCCTGGAAAAATAATAAATTTGGCAGTACGATTCTTACATTTATCAGATTATATATGTCATTTATGAAAAGGGTTGGATTTTTCATTTTCTTCTGTCATTTCATATACATACAGTTTGAGAAATTTTATTTGTTCGAGATTTACAAGAAAATTTTTGACTTGTTTTCAATATAAAATTTGTCAATTATTTCATAATAAATACATTTTCACTGATTTTCTAACATCATTTTCAATGTATCATTTTTGAGTATTTTTATAGATTTTTCAATGCTTGAGTGTAGTAATTTTATTGTTTTATAAATAAATATTATTCTATATTTTCAATATTTCAAGTGTCCTCTTGAGTTTATAATGACTAACTGAAGGTGTTAGTTGAATGAGAACCTCGCACAACAATTCAAAAGCTTGTACAAAAATTAGGCGTTAGTCACCAGACAGTTCTGAACCATTTAAATTAAAAAATGTATATGAATTTGAACGTCATAAACCATAATTTTTTTTCTACCAACTTAACACATCTAGTGTTTTTAAATATTTAGATAGATCGACGAGAAAATATTTTAAGTAAAAACAGAGTTATGACTGATTCGATTTAAAAACACCGAATTAATATTTACACCTAATGTTAAATTATTTATATCTGTTAAAGAATTTAGTTAAATTTTTTTAAACACTTGCAATAATACACACTTAATAACGATTTTAATCATAATAGACATATAATAACATACGACAGTTTGATAACGAGTTTCATTGATTAAAATATCATACTAAATGAATTCCGCTAAAACCCCTTCTAAAGTGTCCTACAATATAATCTCCTTCATCTTTTCTAGACTAATCATCTTTTTTATAACTTTGAAACTTGAAATAATTTCAAATCATCGATTCTGTTTTAAATCAGAAACTATAATAGAACACTAACTTCTCATTACCAATCCAATAAATATTTGATAAACGACAAATGCGTTGTCAGGAGATATTTTTTAGTCCTATCAGTGGTTTGATTCTTTAATCTATCGCTTTAATAAGTTTCAACATATATTTACTACGTTGCAAAATAATTTAAACTATTAGATAAAGTCGTGATTGTCCATCTGTTAGATTTATAAAAAAAATAATTAATGATTAAATAAACAAATTTTTAAATGAAAAACCACTATATTTATTTATTTAAAAATGGTATAATTTCCATTCTGTTTATTTTTGATTCAAATTAAAAATAGACACAGTTTTCATAAAAATATTTTCGCACATAAAACGATTTTTATTTTTGCTAATACATTTTAAATACACACATTTTGAGATATTGAAGTATGTAAAATATTCTTTATATATATATATATATATATATATATATATATATGTGTATATATGGAATTGTCGTTCATGATGATATCATGAAATTGTTAAAATATTATTACAAGGTAACATAATCCGTAATACAGACATATCAAAGTTCGTTGTATATAGTGCGGTGGTGCTGTTCTCTTCTCGATTCTCCCGTTCGTTGAATTAACGAACACGAATGTAAACACAATTAACGTATCTGTTTTGACGTAATAGTTAAGACGTATTAACATAAGTGCTGTATATTACACGATGGATAATGCTTTGTAGGTATTATTATTCTCTTCTCGATTTCATCAGACAATTCGACGATGAATCTATCGTTGCCATTCAATTACTTACATTTATGTATGTGTGTATTTATATATATACATATATATATATATATATATATATATATATATATATATATATATATATACTTTGAATTGGTATATTATTCATATATAATTAGAACTATGTTATATAGATATAAAGAGAATAATCAATTGAGTTTTCAGTTTGTATATACAACATACGCATCAATGTAATTTCATTGATTGGTTATTTTGTAAAATAAATATTATTTAAAAATAGTATTTTCATTTATTAAAACAGTAATTCATTCAGTTTATAAATATAGTAGGTTATCGATGAGAAAAAAATATTAAATGCTCATCCATATGCCAAATTTTATTTTTTTTTTCAAAAACAGGAAATATAATAGTTGTAAATTTTTATTACATTTATGATTTTTCTCTATGAGATTTCTGAGAACGAAACAAAAAAATGTCCAAGTTTAATAAAAAAAAATAACTTTATAGTTTATATATAGGGCGATTCAACTTAGGCTCCCACACGAAAATATTAAAAAAAAAAACAAGTTATCTTCCATTTAGTATTTTAGTTTAATTTTATTTTAGTATGGAATTGAACTAAAATACTATATAAAAATAAAGTGGCTTTTCTTAACCCCTACGCCTTATTTTAAAACTTTCATGTAGAAGCCAGAATTAAATCATTTATATTTATAATATACTGTCTATATGGCTATAATGCCAAATTAACTTTATTATGTTGTCTTTTCAATTTTAGATATTTTCAGTGTATTTGATGATAAAGAGGTATCTTTTTTAATATTAATTCGTTACATAAACAAACTTTCGATGAAGTAATTTTTTATTACAAATAATTGATTTATAGTGAAAGAAATCACAATTTCAAACTTTTAATCTTAAAAAGTATGCAGAATTTAATGAAAAATCATAAAAAAAAGATTATTTATGTTTAAACCCATTTATTTTTCATAACTAGAGTAAAAAGTTAAGAAAAACTGAAGTTCGAATTTAATAAGTAATTTTTATAAAGACAAATAAATAAATTTTTATTTTCAATTTTTAGGATATGAAAGTCAATTCTTTCAAAATGGTGATATCTTACTAAAATAATAATTTGTTTGCATAGGAAACATTATTTAAAAATAAATATTATTTTTAATTAAAAAAATGAAGATTTTATTGCAAACACTCATTTCAGTTTTAATTGTTTTTATTTTTAAAATAAATTTTATAAAAATCAAGTATTTTTTTATAAAATGCATTTTTTAAAAAAGATTTGAAATAGATTAATGTTCGTTTCTGGTGCTCTAAAATTTACTTTTTCATAAAATTTTTATTCATTTCATACAAAATTTTCTGAACAAAAATGTTTAATAATTGATTGTTAATCATTTTTGATTATTACTTTCAAGTATTTCATATCAATAAAAATGTTAAAGCTAAGCTACGAAAAAATATATTATTTCTATTTATAGGCCGATAGAAAATTTAATTTATGAATATTATTTTCAACTTATATTTTCTCTGTAGGAAATGGATATAAATATTATTCTTAGAATATTTTTTACTAAAATACATATTTTGAGACGTTTGTGGAATTATTTATAAAACAATTCAATTACAATTTAGTTCAGTTTGTAAAAAAAAAAATAATACGAATTCCTATTCTCAGAAATATTCTCATTAACATTTAATTTACTACATTTATTAATAAATATTTGAATAAGAATAGATTCGTGCAAACAATTACTAAAAAGTTATCTGTATAAATATTTCAAGTTAACAAGAATTAGTTTATTTTAAATACCAGTGTCAGTCTTCTGAATTTTGCAATATGGAGATTTTTTTCATTTTGAACAATGTTGCACTGCAAGTTTATGACACTATCAGACCGTGAAGTTACATGATGGTTACATTATATTTTGTCATACAATAAAGTAGTAACGAGATATGATAATACGTGAATATAGCGTCGTTGTGAATATGATGATGTAGATTTAATATATTATGTGCAGGAAAATGTTTTAAATTCTAAAATATAATATGTATACACTAGGAATATTCATATATATTTAAATACAAGATTTTCATTTGTGTAGATCAAATAAACTATTTAAATAGAACTTAATATATTCATAATGATAATTTAAATATTAATTTAATGTATTTTAATCTATTTTTCATGTATTTTAATTTATAATATTTCAGGTTAATATTTTAATTATAATTCATATAATCATAAAAGAAAACTTTAATCATTTCAAGTACGGATACAAAATATCATCATAGAAAACTCGTATGCTGTAAAATATTACAAACTTAAAGTTGATTGAAGTTAGATAAGTTATCAAAACTGTTCTCTTGAATAAAGTTGTATTAACTACATTTCTTATTACTTTCTAACTTTTAATTTGATTTTATCGATTTTATTAAAATATATAAGAAAAATACATTTGCTATTTTAACATTTAAATCAAATTATAACGAATGATTACTAAATGAAACTTGATTTATTAACAACCAGATTATTTTCAAATTTATAACTTTTAGTATCACCAAAAAAAAGTACAAAAGTTACTTTGTTCATGAGGTGAGTAAAAATTGAAAGAAGTGAATTTAAATACATTTCCTGAAACTATATTCTGAACAACTACAGAGTTTATTTTTGAAATCTTTTTTCAAATTTAACGAGTTCACATTTCTATATATTTGTCTTAATTTATATACAAAATTTTAATCTCATATTTTAATGAAATATTTTTCAAAAAAGATAAATAATAATTTATTGAATATTTCAATAGATCAGAATGTGTTTGTATTTTAGTTTGTGGCATGAAAACTAAAATCATTTGTGAAAATGTTTCCAGGATCACTGACTTAGATATTTTGTCTATTACAATTTAGTTTATGAAAATATAATATATTATTTTCACTTGTATATATATATATACATATATACCAGTGAAAATAATATATTATATAATAAAGTACCTTGTTTACCTCACACGGTGAACCACCCGTGTATCAGTAGTGCTGTCTGTTGTATTAAGCTTACCGTGACTATATGTAGGTACGTTCACCTATCCATGTACGGTTACCCAATTTCGGCGTTTATACGAGAGGTAATTTTCAAACCACAATTTTCGTGTTCAATTTTACTGCGATATAAAGTGTTTGCGTTCGCTTTTAATAGCTGTTTAACAGTGATATGTGCACGTGAGCGTATATTTATTTTTTAATTTTATGTACTGCCTTTTTTACAAAAACATAAAATCACATATGTGTTCATACTGAATATTGGTCGCTTTTTGAAACGTTTCATTTTTTAAATTAAGAAATTTTATATTTTAATAATATATATATATATATATATATATATATATATATATATATATATATATATATATATATATATGAGAAAAATGTACTGGATATTGTCTAAAAAGTATATTATATATAGTTAAATTTCGAATCAAATATCTATTTTATAATTTCACACTTTTCTATATTTTTATACTAATAGTTAATAAAAAAAATGAATTTAATTGTACATTTAAGTAGGAATGTTTAAAAAAGATAAATTTGATTCTATAGGAGGATGTTTCAGTGAGTAGAAACACAATATATATTTTTGAATTTTTTGCATAATAAAATATTTATTTAAATTTTTTGAAAGGTTTCTAATAATTACCGGATTACTTTTTAACCATTTTATAAAATATGTTGTATTTTTTTTATATTTTTAATAATTAATGTGTGCTTTCTTTATCAAAGAACAAAATTTAATCATTTATTGATTACTGATTTAGATTGGTATACTAGAATAAAAGTAAATATAATAACTGACTGATGAAAATAAATCAATATATAATATAATTAGAATATTCTTGCTATCTCTTATTATATTTTGAAACCCATTCATGGTATAAACTTCGTCCAATTTTTTTAAAATAAACAATTTAATTTAGTAAAATTTTTAACCTTTTATTTATTCAATACATATTCACAAATAAAAATGTTTTGAAAGTTTTAAAGTAATTCAAAATGAATTTATTAATTATTTACAGTCAAAACAATTAAATTTTTTCTAAGTTTAAAAAACATACAAATTTGGGATCTAAGATATCCCAATTAAGATGAGAAGTTTAAAAAATATTTATTAAAATACTTTCCTATTTCTAATAAAGTACTGAATTATTAATTTATTTTTATAGCCCCTAACTCAAGATAGTATTTGATTTAATAGTCAATTTAAAGAAAAATGATGAAAATCTGTAATAGAATTTTTTAATCTTAATAACAATTGCACAAATAAATCTTTGATTCGCCTCAGGAAAAACAGAAAGTGTATTCAGAAATTTATGAAAAATGTAGTAAATTAATTTCTTACTATTAAAACTAGTACTGATTTTTTTAAATAAGTAATTTAGTTTATATTTATATTCTTTTATCACTAATTCCTAAAACCTGTTCAATTATTAATATTTTGTTGTAATGAATAAGATTTGTCCCATCTCTTCTTTAAATCATTAAATCATATAATTATATCTTTAAATCATTACGATTTACTTCCACTAGCTTAAATATTTTTAATACTTTTGTATTTTTTTGCTGATAAACTTATTACTTTTTAAACTTTACTCGAATAAAAAGTTTTGTAAAGAATATTTTCTACATAACTTTCTATAACGCATTGACATGAATAGCTTGTATTGTCAAATGTTAAATTCGTTGACAACATTTATGCATAACTTCATACTGCATTGGCAAGTCCATTGTGTTTGTTTGTATTGTTAGTTTGTATATTATTCACAAGAACATGCCATTCATTGGTAAAATACTGCATATAGTTTACATTTGAAATGTAGTATAGATATGAAATTTGCAATATTGATTAGCTGTATTATAGAAAATCGACTTTGACTTAATAATTTGTGTAAAAAAATAATGAATCTCGTTTATAGAAAAATATTCTAATTTATATCTAAAAGATCTGTATTTTTTTAACCACTCGTATATATATATATATATATATATATATATAATAATTAATAATAATGAAAGATACCTTAATCAAATGTATATACAATTTTTATAGATTTAAAGTATTAAATACAAGATTGAGTTGCATACTTGTAACAACTGTTTCCATTAAAGAGGGATTTATAAAACGTTTCAAATAGGAAATTTAAACGTATATTTTTATATTATTTGTCATATAGTACGCAATTATTGCTACTGTGCACTAAATATTTTTTAAACGGAAGAAATTTCAAACATTTTTTTAAAAAAATAATGTATAATAAATAGAAAAAGTACAAATAGAATATCAATCAAGTGATTTAAAATAATTTAAGCGTATTTTCAATTATCTATGTCCAATTTTTATAATATTACGATGAAAGAATTCTTTCAATTATAATTTACAAAGAAGTGATTAAAACTAACCCGTTTATAAAAGAATGTAATTTTATTCGAACGAATATACTGTGCCGGAAAACGACTTTTAGATGTAATTATAATTAAGAAGCGAAAAGAATCTTAAAAACTAAGTACTGTTCACAATTTTAATATTTGAAAACTTATTTCGTGAAAATGTTCATCAATTATATATTTTTTTAAAAGATGTATTTATGTTGAAGTAATACGTAAGGAAATAATTTAAGTAGTAATATTTAACATGAATTTTTAGAAAGTTAAATATCTCTCTATAAATAAAAATTGGTCTTTCTCTGGATGATGACTTTTATTCGTGTTCTGATTGGCTAATAAGGTTTGTTTACGATTACGTCATCTTCGTTCTGATTGGTTAATGGGAAACGCATGATCTGGTCTTTGTTCTGATTAATTAACGATGACGTGTCTGTTTCTGATTAGTATAAATTAAATATCATCTCTTCTCTAAGTTAACAATAATATAGTGGTAGACCTAAATAGTAAAAGTTTAAAAATAGGTAGAAAAATGCTAACAACTGAAAGGTCGTTAGGGTCAAAGGATTAAGTGAAAAATAGGAATCGGTGATCTCTCCTTCTGTGGAGGGGAAGGGAGTTTTGAAAGCTGATAGTTCGGCTTCAATGATTTTATAAATGAATCCATTTTCATACCACAAACTACAAAAAATATTCCGATCTATTGAAATGTTAAATCAATTATTATTTTCTTAGCCCGATTTAAAATAATAATTGTATATATATATATATATATATATATATATATATATATATATATATATATATATATATATATTAGTGTATAACCTATCAAAATTGAGAGGAAAATAGAAATATGGAAAGAAAAAACTGTTTATTTGTTTTTACAACATAACATATTTAAACATAAAAAAATCTCAGAACGAAACTTATTGAATTAAAATTGAAACCTATCCATTGTGAAAATGTCATGTTCCGGACAAAGTGATGAGAAATGTAGATTTTTATTATTAAGATATATATATACAAACCTGGTAAGAGAAATAATAATAGGATTGTTGTCAATTCTAATATGTTTTTGAAATATTAAAAATATGAAATTGACTTTAATTCTCGTAATAATATAAATACTAACATTAAATAAAATTTTAATAATATTTTATAAATACTAATTTATATATTATGACATGTATGATTGAAAAAAAACTATATTAAAAAATAATTAAGTTCTTCATTTTAAAAAAGTCTGACTTCATACAAAATTGAAACTAATAGTAAAAGAAATATAAAATTGAATATAAGTAAATATTTCATTCATAGAATGTTATAAAGAATAAAATAAAATGAGAAATGGGAGCCAATTAGTACGACAGTCTCGAACTAATCATCATTAACGCGTTTGGCTAGATGGAAAAAAGGAACGACGTGTTGTCTGGCTTCGTCGTTCACAGGAACGCATATCAAAAGCATAAAATCAATTCAGGTCTGTATGCAATAAAAGTGCACTCGCATTGAACGAAACCAAATTAGAATTTCACTGGCTATTAAAAAAAATATAAATTTGATATACGTACTCGTATATGTATTTATTGGAAATAATTGGATCAACTTTTTACCTGGATTTATAACAGTTTTTCACAATTATGGTTTTGCTAATAATGGTTTAATTTCATATTGAAATATAAATAAAAATCCATTTCTAATTTATATACATTTTATACGTTTATTTAGAAGGTAAGTTCAATTAATCATTCATGGGCTTTTAATCAACTTTTTGATAGCATTATGATAGAATTAGATTGTATTTTATTTTTGGTTTTATTTTATTTTTTTTTTAAATTTTGAATGAAAATGATAAATGACTTCTGTCCTCAGAAATACAATAACGCTATTGAGGTTCACAAAAACAATAACCAAGTATGATTAATAATCAATTATTAAACATTTAATCAGAATTGTTTATAGTATATGGGTGAATACAAAAACTAACTTGTGAAAGTGAATTTAACAACAATTCTAAAATAAAAATAAATATATATATAAAGATTAAAAGTATTTTTGTGAAAATAACGAAATAATTGAACTCAGCGAAATTAAAATTGTAAATTTATCCTGTATTGAATTTTTATTATTATTAGATGCAAAAATTAATTCGGTGCCTCTACAATATATCGATCATAACTATTTTAAATTAAAATATTTTCTCATGATTTTAAGATTTTAAGATACCAACTCTATATTTAAAAACAGTACATGTCTTGACCAAGCAGTTGGCATAACCTCACAAAATAGTAGTGAACATAATGGCGCCTGAAAATCAGTATATTAGGTATTGCATACTTTTCGTATTACAGTTGAAATAATGCTGCACAAAAAAGATTTGTTCAGCTTTGAGGAAAGGTATATGATGCATAAAACATGCAAAAAATACTGGAACAGTTGTAAAAATCTGAAAATGCATTAAGACTTTATTAACTTAAAGCTGCCATCTTTTTTGGGACAAGGGTTTATCCAGTTACCCGACAGATATTCAATAATCAAATGACATGAATTTAATTTATTATTTATATATCTATATATATATATATATATATAAATTATATATATATATATATATAAATAATATATTTATATATATATATATAAATAATATACAAATAAATTCATTATTGAATATTAATTTACAAAACGAAGTTCCATGGTATGCTTTGTAAAATATTTGTTTATAATTGTTTTAACGATCAACCTTTTAGATTATCTGAGTGTTTGTTCTCACCTATTAGTTTAGGCATATTTGTCATTTTGAAGTAGATATTAAGGATTTATATATATATATATATATATATATATATATATATATATATATATATATATATATATATACATTATCGACGGTAAATAATATACACTTTGATATCTACCTGAAGATGTCACACGTGCCGAAACTATCAATGGAAAACAGACATTCAGATGATCCAAAAGAACTAATCAACAAGAGCACAGGTACAAAAATAAAAAAATAGAATTTAATTATTTACTCAATCATTAAAAATTAATTAAATTATTTCTCAAAATAAAATCTTTATTTTTCCTCATATTGATTGAGTTTTCAATAAATCTAATTAATTTAAAATAATTTATATTTTATAACTTTTCAACAATAAGCAATTTTCATAAAAAATTATATTGTGATTCGATACTGTATATCAATATTATACAAAAGAAACTTCTCGACAGCGTAGCTATAAAATATTAACGAGAATAGTTTTCATAGCTCTACATCATAGTTCTCTACTCACTGCATTAGAAATAAAATCAATTATCCAAACTTTGTTGTTCTTGTATATATAAAACTCTAAAAAAAAATGCCCCTCGATTTTTTTTTAATAAATACAACTTGTGCATTGGTGCAAATAGTAAAACTTAATTAAAAGGAAAATACGTATAAATTATTTTCAATTATATGGTATTTATGATAGTGCAGTAATAAAATATGAATTTTTAGATTTTTAGAAATTATAATTCATATATAATATATACGCGTGTATATACATACATATGTATATATATATATATATATATATATAAAATTAGAAAAATATTGTTTTAATTGCATTCAATTATTATTATTATGTAATTTATATTAATACGTTTCTTAAAGCTAGAATCATATATCTAAATTATTAGTAAATGTTTTATTTTAATATTTTTTAAATAATACTTAGTAAAAGTAAGCTTTAACATAAATGTTCAATCAATTCTCTACAGTATATGAAACCATATATGGTTATTAGTAATCAATTTTACTCATAAAAACCTTTTAAGGCTATTTTTATGATATAAGTTTTCTTAAGCGGATATAAAGTGTTGTTTATTGAAATACACATTCAATACAACTTAGTAAAAAAGATATATTTTGAATATTCTTCTTTCTTTAAAATTTTTTCGTAAACCAACAATTTCTTTTAAGAAAGTACCAATAAACATGTATCATAAGATTAATTTCTTATATAAAATTATAAAAAGATGATTCAAAGAAATATTGAGAACATATATTCGAAAATATTTGATTAATTTTTCGTATATGAAAAAATAGTAGAAAAACTATTAATTATGAAAGAAAAGTAATCAATAATAAATATGCACAATAAGTATTTGGTTACAAGTGATTGAATTCAGATAGAATATTCTTTTTTTGAAATAAGATTTTGAATATTAAGCTTAAATTATTGAAGCAAGTTCTTTTTTAAAAAAGTGTTATATTTAAATGCGCACTGAAGTAAATAGAGCATAATTTTTAAATATTTGTCTGTGTTGAAAATGGAATGTAAATCATTATGATCGTTAATTAAAAACATTGCAAACTTGAAACCCACATTGAAGAAGTAGCAAGTACCACACGCGGTAGCGTTACAAAACAGCATATCTGAAGAGAATAGGCAACGTACACGTAAAGGCGTATACACGGTCAACAATGGAACGAGTTCCTGTGGAGAGATAACTAATGTGCAACTAAAGTACCTCTCTAGAACACACGCAATGGACGAATGAATGAACGTACGACAGACCAAGCAAACAAGAAACCTTCTTGGTCGCGCGTGTGAGGAACGTTGCACGAACACCGTGCCACCTTAAATACGAATATTATGTAAATGAGCAGTTAGAATTTGGCGGTTGGTAGTCATCATCTTCGTGTTCTTCTTTGTACCATCCTCATCGAGCCAGTATGAGTATTTGAGTTTTCGACTCATCAATTTGCTGGATGGCCTCGACGGGCGCGAATAATTCATTTTTACGATTAGGTCTGCATATCCGTTGTTTGCAAACTGGCGATTCTCTCACCCTACACAAACTTTATATAACACATATCGTATATTTAATAGAAGTCAAGTTCGTGGAGGGATATTTAAAAAAATATACTTGAGAAAACTGTGAAGATACACATCAAGACTGTTTATAAATATTTACAAAAACTAGGATAAGGAAAACATGAAAAATGTTGGTTTTATTTCTAATTCTAATAAATAACAATCCGTTATCTCCTATTCAAATGGAACACGCATTTTTTATGATTTAATAAGTCTATTTTCACAAGAGATTTATATTTCTTCTAAAAATATGATCATTTATTAGAAATACAAAGAATTAATAGATTTAATTCAAAATAGAAAATACATTCCCAAAGAAATACTCAAAACGTTTATTTTTGTTCACTAAAATAATATTTTGTATCAAAATAAATTTAGTTATAAAAAATTATATAACATGAATTTAGAAAAATATATTTTTAAAAATTAAATTATTAAATATCATAAAAAATGTTTAAGAATAAATATTTTTGTTGAAAAATAACAAATAAATTTCTGATATATAAAACATTTCCATAAAAATAATCAACCATTTTTAACTAAAATGAACTATTAGAAAATAAACTATTTTGCAAATAAGACAGACAACAAACATGTATGAATAAATAATTCAAACAGAATCTGTACAACGGCACAGTTACCATTTTCACTTCATATTTAATGCATAATTGGATTTGAATGTTTGAAACAATTTTCACTTTTACGACTATTCCTAGTACAGTGAGGTAGTGTTTTCTTGTTCAGGCATGGATTTATGAGATGAAGGAAGTCCGTAATAAAACTGCTTCCGTTTGGCTACAACGTGCAAAGAAACATTTGATAAGAATTCAGTTGATCGTTCACATGTCAAATACGTGTTACATTTTATCCACATTGCTATGCAAATGTCAAGTTCGAGATCTTTTATAAGACAATTACCACGTTTAAAGTAACAATTCAACGGCCATTGTTATATCTAAAATACGAATTTAAATTGTTAGATTATTCTTTTGATAAAAAAGTTTGATAGTATTAAATTTATTACTAACTGAATTTTAAACAGAACTTGTAATAGTTGTTTTATATACAAATTATAATATATCTATATCTATCTATCTATATATATATATATATATATATATATATATATATATATATAATTACCATTAAATTAAAATACATAAGACTATTAAAAAGAAAGTAAAAAATTAAAAACAATAACAGAAATGAAATAAATTTTAATAGAACAGTATATTTAATAAAATAGTAAATGAGAATGCAACTCCTAAGAATGAAAACAATCTTTTGGCTAGTTTATTTTTTTGGAATTTCAATAAGAAATATTTAAGCTTTATTCCTAATCAGGTGTATGAAAAGTTCGTTATTTTTTTGTAATGAATTTCATTCTCAAAAATGTGATTTCATTGTTATAAATAATTTAGTTTTGAGAAAATAAATTCTAAAATATATTATTTTCAATTCGATTTACTTCTAATTACTAAACAATAACTACAATTAAAATAAGAATTAAACATTTTTTCTGATTAAATAAATATATGATTATTAAATTCACGTTCTATATTATCTCGTTTACAATATTATTTAAAAAATATATAAGATTTTAACTTATTTTATTTAAATAATTAAAAAATATTATTCCGTTTATTAAAAACTTTAATTATTTAAATAAAGAAATAGATGAGTAAATACAAAAATCTATAGAATAAAATCGATATTTTAAACCCTCTCTTTGAGTTTCATTAATTAAATGATACAAATTTAATTTTTCAATGAATGTTTCGCTTCCTACAAACCGCAACAAATATCTGATTAAAAATGCTCAGTAATTGATTATTGATCATTTTTGAATGTTGATACTGTTGAAATGTTGAATGTTGTTTATGCGTATTTTTGATTATATTTAAGTGTTAAAGCAGAGAAAAATCTCAATTCAAAATAATGATAGTTTTTTCTACTATAGTACTCTAAAGATTATGATTTTTTCATCGAAATCTTCATAATAAATAAATAAAAATGAATAAAAGTCAGTTCTTAATAATCTTTGAAATGATTTTTTTGGTTTCTAGGAATGTGAAATATTTATTTTTAAAAATCAATTTAGCCATAGTGCCAAAATGTATATTATAAACATTAGTTTTTCTTAATATATTCAATTCTGTATGGAAATTATTGCTCTTAAAATATTCAAATTCTTTTATTTCACAGGAATCATGAACTTTAAAATATAGTATCCCAGTATTAGATATATTCGTAACTAGGAATTAAATAATAATTAATATTAATAAATACTAATTAAGCTCTGCCATTCCATAACCAGATAAATTTCAATCAGAAAAATTTCAGGAAATAAAAACCTGTTAATCTTATGGAACAAATTTTAGATATACTGAGAATTAAACTGAGAAGATCTCAATACTAATATGAGCACAAATCGATTAATTATTATAATATTAGGTTGATAGAAAAATAATTGCGGTTTATAACCTTCAAATTCATAAACATTTTTCTTTTTTTTGATGTTTCTAGCTGTTTTAAATGGTTCATAATTGTTAGATGACTAACGCCTAAATTTTGTGCTAATTCTCGAATAGTTGTGCGTGGGTTTGATTCAATTAACGCCTTCAAATGGTCATTATGAACTAAAGGACGCTCACGACTTTCGTCATTTGCAATACTCCAGTCCCCAAGACGAAATTTTTGGAACAACCTTTGTACCTTACATTCCTTAACAGTACCCACACCAAAAACATCGTTTAGTTTACTAACATATTTTACTGCTTTACCACCCGTTTTGAACTCATACAAAAAAATTGCTCTTACTTGCTTCTTTTTCATCTTCAATTCAATAGCCCAATTTGAAGCAAAATGAATAATAAAACCAAAGTCGATTTTACCAAAATACAGAACGAAATAACATTTTAATTGAAAAAAATTAAGGTTAGAATTCAGAAAACAAAAACTTCAACTATTTTCCTACCAACTTACTAGAAAAGAGAAAATTAACAGCTAAAATATTTTTCAAAACATTTTAAAAAATGAATAATCAATTATTGAATATTTTCTGTGAAAGGAAAATTCATTTGAAAAAGTAAATCAAATCTCAGTGCCAAAACATATCAAAAAGAAAAGAATTTGAAATAAAAGTTTTATAGAAAAAATCATACGATAAAAATAGAGTTTAAAACATAATAAATGTACCAGGAGGTACTAATGATAAGTGTGCATAGAATTTATTAAGTTAGTTCAAGATGTTTCAAGGATAATATTCGTCTATTAAATATATTGTTTATAAACTGGAAAATAAATACTCCTTTGTAATTCATAATAAAGCTTCCGAATTTAATTCTTACAGAATTTAAAAATAAATGTTTATTCTTTGATTTAATTGGTTTTTATAAAATATTAGTACTGCCATGAAAACAATTTAAATACATCAGTTTTTAAGCACTTGTAAGCTAAATAATTAATTTTATCTCTTAACTATGAATTCCAAATATTAAATTCATTTTAATTCCACTGGTTCAAATAATTAATAACAGATATTAATAATTTATTTCGTACTGCTTATTTATATAAAACGATATTTTAAATATTTATTATAAATATTATTTATAAATTACTATTTATTTTAAGATAATCTATTTTTTATCATCTACATACATAAACTTAAATATTTAATAACGTAACACAATCCATTCTAACACATTCCTTTTTCATGGAATGTATATAAATATATTTTTAGATAACATTCACATACACAAAAAGCATTCACACGTAGAGATTACATAATACACATACATTCATACATGTATATATATATATATATATATGAGACAATATTTTTTTATCATTTCTCCCTTTTCCAACCTTTCTGTGACCGACATAAAGTCCCCAATTTCTATTTTTTTCATTACGATCTTATTGAAATATATAGAATGTTCATTGTTTGTAATATTTTTTTCTTTGTAAGAATATATGGAGATGTTTGCTGTTTCATAAAAGATCTTATATATATATATATATATATATATATATATGTATATATATAAAATATATATGTGTATATATATATATATATATATATATGTGTATATATATATATATATATATATATATATATATGTATATATAAAATATATATGTGTATATATATATATATATATATATATATATATATATATATATTTATGTTCAGGTATACATTTTTCATTATGTATTTAATTTAGATTTTAAGTTATATGTTTTTAAAAAAATAATATCTATTTATTTATAAATATTTTCGTTACACAAATATTTAATATCTTTTCATACACAAATCTAAAATCACTTTATGTCGAACGAGGATTTAAAAAAAAATAGTATAAGAAAAAAGAAAAGAATATATTAAAGGTAATATAATAATTAATTGAAAGAAAAATCTGAAACATCTATTATACATAAATTGAAATATATCATAAAAAATATATTTACAAGTGAGTGTGCATGGTGTATATCATATACTTTTTTCGAATTAATAACGAAAATATGAAAAACGCGTGTTTTTTTACTTAACGCCGAAAACGAGGTAAAAAAGAAACACATAATAATTTTATTTACGGAAAGAAAATATTTCATTATCACTCAAAAGTCATTCTTTGACGTGCTTCGCAAAACTTTTATTCCGCAATCAAAAGTTTTATAACAATATTCGTAAACGTCGAAGTAGAGAAAGTGAAGAACTCAGAGGGAAATATGGAATACAAACAAGCGTATCAGGTATGCTTTTTGGATGCGAACGAATAGCCTTGTACAAAGTATATGTTGGTCTTTACATACTATAGATCTTGTATAAAATATATGGAGATTATAATCAGATGGAAAAATGGCACATTTCATATTTAAGTGGATGGATTTTCAAATTTATAAGAATTTATTATGAAGTTCTCTGAGTTTTTTTATATTTCATATTAATTTAATAAGTAACATTTATTATAATATATATATATATATATATATATAACACATTATAAATAACACTTTTGTTATATATAATGTTTTAAAGAATATATTTTACAGAAATGAATTCTTTTTTCACTTCACTCACTACTAAAAAATTAGAATCAAAAATGTTCAATAAATGATTATTGATTACTTTTGATTTTTACTTATGCGAATTTTCATAAGAGAATGTAGATATCGACTCTTTCTCTATCATATCTTTCATCATTTTCTCAATCCAAGATCGTCCAGATCTATCTCTTTCTCTTGTTCCTGACGATATTTACTCTAACACTTTATGAGAACATCTTCATATGAAGATACTTTAACCATTTCAAATCTCTTTTCTCTATTCCTTTCATTAATTTCTTTAACGTTCATTTTATGTGAAATGACATTTCGTACATGCTAAAGTTTAAAGAACCGAATAATATACTTTTACATAATCCATTGTCAGATTCTTAATAATTTATTATTTAAAATATTCTTCTTATTGCTTTATTGTATTTAAGTCCTATATTTCACAGCCATAATAATTTGTTTTTAAATTTGATAACTCTGATCAAATATTTCTAATAAAATTCTGCTGATTCCTTTCTAGAGTACAAATGGCTTAAGATTGAATTTGATGAATAACAATAGACAAAGATATCATCGCATATCAATTCTTTGTATGTTACTTTCATAACTGGATTTTTCACTCTTCATTTCATAAACATTCGACAAAATATAAAAGTTTTTCGATCTCAAATGTTGAACAGTTATTTAATAACTTGTTTTATTATTGTATAAGATTTTTTGGTATCTTGTAGTTTTCAAGACGATAATATCATCATGAAAATGCTAAAAAAAAATAATCAGAATGAACAATAATTAATTATTGAACAGTTTTGATTTAAGAAAGTTGTAGTTTATAAGAGAATGACATAATTTATTTTTGATACGAAATTTAAGCACAGTACTAAAAACTATTTTATGCCTGTAAGATAATTGGTTTTTATTTACAATTCGTTTTTTAAGTGATATTTTAAATGACAATTTTAGTTTTTAAACCAGAAACGGAGACCTTTTCATATTGAATGTCTGCATTTAATTAGCTATAATCAAATAAAACCGCATTCAAGAAATTTCAATTAGATTACTTAAAAATGTATATTATTTTGTAAAAATCCATTATGTACTTAATAATTTCAAAAAATGAAAACTATTTGTTAATATTAAAGTTAGCTAGTCTTTTAATAACTGGATAAACGAAGTTGCAGCTTTCATGATTCACAATGATTTAAGAAGAAGTTTCACTACAAAAAAAGATTTATTCTATAAAATTTGGATTCAGTCAAAAGGCCAGACTTAAGGCCCTAGAGATTACATGAGATATTGGGGCTACAGGTTCCCAGCCCCTGTCTTAGATTATAGTTGGTTTGTTTTTGAAGAAAATGGAAAGAATTAATCATTAAACTGGTTAAATTCATATTGATTAACAATTAATTGCATTGAATTGTATAAAAAAAAAACAGTAAGAATAATTAAAAATTTACAACTAAGAAAAAATACTGTGATATAATGAATGATATAAAAATATCTGCTGTATCCAACTGAAGCCAGATCTATATTTATTGATGTGAAACTCCGCCGGCGTCGTTACGAACAACAACTTTGTTCGTGTGCTAACCGCCGTAACACCACGTCTTCGTCAATTTAACTTTGAATCTCGCGCCTCCCGGCTGTGGCGAACAGTCGCGTCCTGGTCGAAGTGAGTGTAGCAGAGCGCAACGGCATAAGCGCACGTGATACGAGTGCCAGATGAGCCATCATTACCTAGTAATGTCGTATCGCATTTCGGAATTTTAATGAAAGCGAGCAGCGAACATCTCTTCGAGGGCTCCAGCCCTCGATCGCTTAAGTGGTGTTGTCGTCATTATGACAACACGCCGGTATATCTTTACCCGCCTACCTACCTACTTACCTATCTACCTACCAACCTAACCTATCAACTATCGAGCAAATGAGTATGCCGACAAGTAAGCTTACAGGGGTAGGAATGAACGCTGTTTGATCCGCAAACAATGCACTGTGTTTCACGTGTCGCATTAATTCGGCTATTAACTCAAAAACATAGTTCACCGAGGCTCGAGACTCTGCCGTCTACCGTCTTTAACGTAGACGAAAGTACAAGCCTTACACAAGACGTTGTAGATTAATATCATCGAATTATTAGTTTCAATTTAGTAGAACATTGTTATATTCTATCGCGTTTTTATTCAATTTTCTTACGGAAATTCTCAGATAATTAACAATTCCTGTATATATATACATCAACGTCAATGTAATCAACACGAAATCTATTTATCAAATGAACTTATTACTGTTTCTAATAAATTAATAAGATACTCATTTTAAAATTATGTTATATATTTAATTTTGATTTCTTTGGAAAATCATATAAATTATATAAAAACCTATTATAACATACACACACATGTATATATATATATATATATATATATATATATATATATATATATATATGTGTGTGTGTGTGTGTGTCAAAATATTTTTTTAATATTAATTTTGTTTTAAATGAAACAGTAATGAATCTAATTTCCAAATTAAATAATAACCTGCAGACGATTACATTTTGCAATTATATCACAAAATCTATATTACAGTATTTTTGTCTAAGATATCAAAAATATCAAAAAATAAACATGAATTCCAGGACAAAAATATATTTTTTTTCATTTAAGTTTTTGTTAAGATTGTATTGATCCATTGTATTTACAGGTCATAAAATTTAAATTCTCGCAATTTCTGTTTCATAGTTTATTTAAAGAGTTATTAAAATCATTTTTACATTACAGTAATTATGAAGATCAATCATATGTGGAATTAACTTAAACTAGAATCAAAATGTACTTAAATCTTTTTTGACATGGCTTAAACATTAATGAAGCAAAAGTATGTCAATACGAAAAACAGTGTTATAATATTCAAATTATAACAATTTTTGAAAAAACAGTCCAATGCGTCAAGTCAGAAAACAAAAACCGCAATTATTTTCTTACCAACTTAGTAATATTGTTTTAGGAAAAATGTCTAGACAAGAGTAAAAAATTAAACAAAATGATAATAGGATTAAAATACTAATCAAAATAATAAAAAGGTACAAGGCAAGTTAATGGTTTAATTTTGAAGTTGATTTATTCCTTAAATTTATACCTGACAAAACTTTAAAACTCAAACGAAAAGTATTTCCATCTGAAGACAGTCATTTCCTTTGTATGTGTATTTTACTTTAAAATTCTAAAAATGCACTAATAGATCGAATTTAGTTTCTAACGAATATGAAATTTATTCTTAAACTAAAGATTTCAGCTTGGTTTCAGCTTTTGAGACACTTCTGTAGTTTGCGATACTGATATTCCTTCAGCTAAAAAGAATTTTGATTCAAGACTTGAAACTGATTATAGAAGAATATGAGTACAGTAAATTGACAAAATTCAGTTAAAAACAATTAAAGAAGTATATTTTTCATTGTTATATATGTATGTTTTTTTTAATACAGTAAATAAGTAATATCTAACATAATATCTGACCTAATTTTACGGTACCCCGCTAGTATTTAATATATAATAAAAAATGTTATTATAAAAATGTGTGTATATATAAAGAGAGGGAGAGAGAGAAAGATAAACGTAAATAAATTTGAGATTAGTTGATTTATAATTGAAATCGAAACTGAATAAAAAACATATATGAAAAATAAATAAAATGTAAATGTGTGGTATTAAAAAGAACCATTTCCATGAATAATGACGAAATAATGCAGGTGTCAAAATGATATTTTTTTTCTGTATTACTGATGTGGGCTATAGATTTATATAAAAAAAAACAATTCAATTTGAAAAATAAAATAATAATTGGCGGCGAACGCTTCCACTCTGATCCTCTCTCCACATGTGTAGTTTTTTTTTATTCCTTTTCATATGTATGATATTTATGTAAAAGTATGTATGTATGTACATGGTATTTTGTATTTAATAGTATATAGGAGGATTACGATCGAACAAT
Organism: Acanthacorydalis orientalis; assembly: GCA_034766995.1. Taxonomy (NCBI): domain Eukaryota; kingdom Metazoa; phylum Arthropoda; class Insecta; order Megaloptera; family Corydalidae; genus Acanthacorydalis; species Acanthacorydalis orientalis. The sequence continues at coordinate 10,448,343 of CM068314.1, forward strand.
TCGTTTTGGAATTTAGTTTTTAACATACATACGTTTTTCTTTTTGTAAATTACAACGATTTAATCACGGATTCAATAGTCTTTAATAGATATCAATAGAATGTTTCATTGTAAATATAAATATCTATTGGAAAATAATAAAATAATACTCTGAGCATTTTATTTCTTATAAAAGTACTTATATAAAAAGAGAAACAGACAGATTAACTATTGATATACGTCATGAATTTTATTTTATAATCCGATATATCATATTGAATCGATGTAAAGTTTAAATAATAAAAATTGAAATATACGACTGAAAAATTATTGAAAGGTATTTGATTTTTTTATTATTTGGTATATAAAAAACAAAGCAATAGAATTCATTTAAATTAAAAATATTGTTATCTCATGTATAAAAATATACTTTTTTTTTAAATATGAAGGATTTTATAGATATTTTTGGTAGATAAATTTTCATAACGTAAAAATATGATTTAACCAGTCCATAAATTGATATTTAAATCTTTGTTCAGTGAATTAATTAAAATATAAAAATGAAATAATTTAATTTTCATTATGAAATAGAATAACATTTGAAAACACAAGAAAAAATAAGTTTTTTTTTTCAACAAAAAAATGTAAATTTTAACCTGAATATAAGACGTCTCCTTTTTTAAAAAGGAATCCAATTTTTTCCAAAGAAATCAAGAAAAACATTTTTTTAAGACCTCGATTATAAGACGACATACAGTTTATCCCAAGTAAAACTATAAAAAATCTTTTATTAATGTTTTAATATACAGTAATATTTATAAAAATTATACAAATATCTATTTAAAATTAGATAGTCTGTTGTTTAAAACTGTTACAATGGCGTACTAGCCTGAGCTTCTGAAGATCCAAATATAAGACAACCCTTGTTATTTAATAACGAAAAATTATGGAAAAAAACTTGTCTCATTTTCGAGCTACGTTAATTCGATTCTAGTAAATCCTGACACTGTGATTAACTAAATTATTAATATATTATTTACAACCAGACAAAAATTAGTACATTTTCATATTTATAAATTTAAATAATGCGATTATAAAAAATGAGTTAGTTATTAAAAAAACTACTGCTAGCAAATATCATTTTTCCAGATAATTAACTTGGAATTTATATTCTAGATCACAGCGATTATTTTGTTATCGTCTCTGAAAAAAAATGTGTTCCTCATATATCATTATGAAAGATATCATAACAAATGGTCGAATCGACAAGTAAGCGAGAGCGTTGAAGTGTCGTCGATCACATCGATTGTGTATGAAGCACGTTATATCGTTCGCACAATCAGACCAACCGATCATTGATGATGATCTAGAGAATCGTGTATCCACTTGAATACGTCATACCTGACATCATCAGCTGACAACAGCATGCCGTCTCGTTTAACCGTGAAGTGGTGACACTAAACATGGGACGACAGGACTTTGCACACATTCATATATTCATCCACATATATATATATATATATATATATATATATATATGTATATGTATATATATATATATATATATATAAACACTCCATGCGGTATTATGGAACGTTGCACAATCATTGTCGTCGAAACGTATCCATCCACGTCTGTCAATTCCATCGAACATGCGTCACACATATCCGTTAACATACATAAATATGTGCACATAAAATATCAACGTATGTTGAAGTAGAATACTTCTAGTTTTTATTATTTTTTGAAAAAAATCTGATGAAATTCTGAATATGATATTATGTATAAAAGTATTTATTTTTGAATACATTATAACGTTATTTTTTTATTAATTACAAACGATAATTAATCTCTTGACATACAACTTAATTGAAATTCGATGTGACCAAAAAATACTATTTATTTTTCAGTTTAACATTTGTGTAAACTTAACAAAGAACATAATGTTTATACGTTGCTAAATATTATAATTCAACACTAATAATCAAAATTAATAAAGAATAATTAAGTAAACTGGACAATAATTCAATAGACCTGTAGAATATGAAACTTTTCAAGACATTCTGGTAAATGTAGAGGTATTTGACATTTTTACACTCCCAAGTCGTTTGGCTTCTTATATTATTTTTTAAGCACACGTGACATCTTTTTGCAGGATGTTGCTTCTTACCAGTGGAAGGTATATATTTAGGAAAATCAATTAGTTGACATTTTAGGTTAACATTTTTTTGTGCTTATCGTGTCAATAAGAAATTAATTTATGGAATATAAATGTGATTTGAAAAATTTCATTCTATTCAAAAAAGTGATTATTGAAAAAAATCGTCTATCATCATATGTTACTAAGATATGTATTTGTTTTGGCAAGATTTTATGACAAATGCTGATTGAGTTAAATCTTTATTGAACTAATTTATTTCTATAAAAGAAAATTAAGGTTAAACTTCCATCATATCTGCTTCTTAGTATTGGAGATAAATGTACTTCCTCAAATTAATTTTTTATATGTACTGATAAACCATAAAAAACACAATATTTTAGAATTAAAAATGTAGAATAATTAATTATTGATCATTTTTATTGCTGGTTATACATATTTTGAAAAATATTAACACTCTGTACTCAAAAAGGCTACAGAACTTTTTGTGCAGAAAGTCTGTTTATTTGTACTGACCAAGTCATATTTAGATTTTCATTTCATTTAATCATATTTATATTTTCATTACTATGGCTAAACTAAACAACAAACAATATTAATTAAAAGATTTCCTTTGCTTGTACAGGTGTATGTACAAAAGCTGATCAAAATAAAAAATCAGAATTTGTTAAACATTTTAATAATAAAATCTTATGATAGGTAAACCAAAAACTCATTTGTAATAAATAGTTTGGCTACAATACCAAATTTATATTTTTGATTATTTGGTTTAATGAATAAATAGAATTAGATTTATATAAATACGTTTACAATTTCATAAATAAATTATTTTTTAATAACACAACTTACAAAACTTTTCCCTGATCATAAATATCCAATAAATCATAATTAATCATTTAGATATTGCTCTTTGGGATTTCTATAACTGTTTCATTATTTACGGAGCGCAAAGATATAGAAAAATATCACTTTTGTTAAGTTTGAAAGGACGTAGTTTCATGTTGAAGATTCTTTTAGGTGTAGAATTATGTGTCATGTAGGGTTAATAAAAATTCATTTCTGGAAATAAACTTATTCAAAGTGTTGTAATTATATTAAATGCACAATATTTTAAAAGAAATTAATCATATTTATAAATAAAAAATAAACATTATTCTGATTTATTACATAAATATATCACTAATTTTCAAAAGAAGTTGTTTAAATAAAATAATTTAAAACAAATAATCTATTTTACTAAAACAGACATATTTAACAGTATATTAAATAAAATTTTATTTTAATGCGTATTATGAAATAAACACAAAGAGATAAAATAAAACATTCTATTCAAAAAAAAACTACATTGAACAAAATTACTTGCAATTATGCAGTAACATTATAACATGCATAAAGTTCATTTTTGCTAACATTAGTGAAGTCATTAAGCCCTGTACCTATTTAAATAGCATGTTATAATCTTGATTTATTTCACTATTAATATTTACTGACGTTAACACGAAAGAGCAGTTATTTATACATAAAAAAATATCCATAAAAAAACTAATAATATTCTTCACTTAAAATCATTAAATAAGTTTGTTCCTTATTTAATTGAAAGAACCCTTATATGAAGTGTAAATTATTCCAAAAAAAAACGTAAAATTATTATTAAATTCGAATAATATTTCATGTTTAAAACACATAAAGGTGTTTACAATAAATTGAATAGAAGTATTATAATTTATTGTAAAATAGAACTGACCACTTGAGGAAATTATGACTAAACCTTTAATATTTTCACTTCAACGGTTTATATAAATCGTAAAAAGTTAAATATTTAATCAGTATCAAAGACCTTGATTTGATATATATTTTAAAATAGTCTGAAAGTATAAAAAATGTACAGATTCTATGATAAGGTAATAATAGGGATTTTATATAAAATAAATCAAATGGCCAACACTACATAAATTAACAAAGTGTATAAAATATTTTTATAATCAGGTCTTATATAAATTCATATATAAACTCGTGCCAGTATTGTCATCACGAAGAATTTAATAAAATTAAAAATAATATATATCCATATATATATATATATATATATATATATATATATATATATATATTGTTTAAAAGAAAGTAACAAAATAATTCTATTTATATATAACAAAAGTATCGAAGTGAACTTCTTTGAATAATTTATCAAGTTTTTTTAAAAAAATGTAAGTGACATTTCTATTCAATTTCAATTTATTTTGATTAAACTTTGAATGAGTAACACTGAAAATAAAAAATATGAATAGATTTTACTAAGAAAAATAATTAAATTGGAAATAAATTGTAAATTGATTTGAAATAACATAAATAGTAAGAAAAAAACATTCAATTAAATTGAATTCCTTTCATTACATTTTTCATACACGTTTCTAATAAAACTAACAAACATTTTACTCGAGATCTTTTCATAACTTTATATCCTCTTATAAGTTGGAAATATCTTGAAAAATAGTGAATAGCATACATGCTTTTTTTCTATTTTGTCTTAAAAGAAAATTTATATGTTCAGAAGCTATATATATATATATATATATATATATATATATATATGTGTGTGTGTGTGTGTGTATATAAAAGATATAAAAGCATTCAAATTTGTCATTTAAATCAGTGTTTTGTCTTTTCGTTCAATTAAAGTCATTCGTTGTTTCAAAGAAAAACTGAGCCTTGTTTTGTTTAAGTAAAGCTTTGAAAAAGCTCATCGTTACACGGCGAATGTATTATATAAATTTGAATGAGAACAATACGGCGTTAAACACAAATTATGTTTTCATTGTAAATGTTAAATAAGTTCGTGTAACGAGTTTGCGCGAGTTTATAGTTCGGAATGGTATTTACTGCCGACACCATAGCTGAATATTTACCCACCTGATTAAAGTTACACCAACCGCTTTCATTATCGATTACGAATTCCTGATGTGCCGTTCAATTTACCTAAACTACTTTTCATTTATAACTTGCAATAGATAGAAATAATACAGACTCAATTTATATATATATATATACACACATATATATATATATATATAATTTTAATTAAAATATTAACAAATTAATTCCGTAATTAAAACGTATTTTCATAAATTTAGTTTTTCAGTTTAAATATTATACACGAATTTTTTAAAATTTATGAAAATACTTTTAATATTTTCAAAGTGTTTATGAAATATATTTAAAAATTTGAAAAATAAAAATATTTTAAGAGTTAATACTGATTAATTTAATTTATTCAAGTTACTGATATCAAGTAAAAAAAGAGAACCAGAACCTTAACACTGAAATTTGTAATAAATTCTATAGTCAAGTGAAAGTATTTGTAAAAAAAATATTTTAATATATTTTAAATTTACATTACGTTTTAAAATATCAATAAATACAAAATTGATATATATATATATACTGAAACTGAAATTATTTTTAATTCTGGATTATTCTTTTTAATTATCCAAATTAAGTACCTTGAAATAATTACTTTCTAAACAAACACGTGAATTCATAATCATTACCAGAAAATATCAATGTTTATTTACATCCAATTTCATTATCATTCTCTATTTTATTAAACTACAAACTAGAAAGTTACACGTACAGGTAAATTAAAAAAAAATCTCATGAAACATAAATTTAGAACATTCTCTAGTACCAACTAATTGCTTTACATATTTATAGTTTGTAATGAATTTCTCTGGCATATTTTCTCGAATCGATGTAAATGAACTTGTATACTACACAGTAGTTACACCAATAGCTTCGTCGTAGGTGCATGTAGATGTATTTTGAGTAAAGAGTTACTCCATAGAGCGTAACAGTTCACCCGAGTTATGCTTTTGACATGAATTCAAGTCAACCCGTCCGCAAAATGCAATCTCGGCGACGCTCAACACTGGAAGCAACAGTCGTTTCTTTATGTTTTCTATTCATACAAGAAAAATATATATATATATATATATATATATATATATATATATACATGCATACATTTGTATATGTGTGTAATATACATTTTTGTATATTTACAAAAATATTTAAACAGTTCATATAAGCGAATGTCTATCCGACTATATTAAAAATACAATCAGTGAACTTAAATTACCTTCAGAGAATACGAGTTTCTTTCCTGTATTGAGAGATAAACATAAATATTTGAAGAAAATGTAAATTGATACTCGTTTTTAATTTTTATTATATACTTGAATTTACATATTAAATTTTCTCAGTAGTGTGGATTTCTTATTTTGAAATAATAAAAATATTTGAATACTTGATGGTAAAACAGTCCTGCAACTATTCCATCAACCCAGTGGTTATTTTTTCATCTGTATATTTGATTAGAAAATGAAAAGAGATATTTATTGTTATTGGATGTAAAAAAAATGTTGGGGTTTAAAACGTTTTTGTACGAATTATAAATATAAAATCAAAAAAATATATACTGAAAAATCTACCCAATGATAAAGAAATTCGAATGTTTTGTGATTTTATTTATTTAAATATTATAATAATAAATAAAAATGAAAATTAAAAACAAATTATTATTGATTTTTCATAAATATTTTTTAAACTAGTAAATATTTTAGGTACACAAATTATTTCATTGCCTTTTTTATAGAAAATGAATGTTTATGGAAAAGTGGAATGTATTTTAATGCTTCAAATATCTTTCATTATTTTATATAACTTTGTTCCATCTGTCGGGTAATTGTCGAAACCTTTCCAGAAAAAAAGATGGCAGCTTTGACACGATGAAGTTGTAATGCATTTTCAGATCTATTCCACTGTTTTATAATTTTTTGAATGTTTTATGCATCACAACACCTCTCAAAACTGAACAAATCAGTCTCTGCGCTTCGATAGCATTTTTTTGAACTGGGATGGGAAAAATATGCAATGCTTATGTTGCTTTTCAGACGCTATCATATTCATTACTGTTTTTTGAGGTTATGTCAACTGCTGGGTCAAGATATATAGTGTTTTTAAATGTTAAGTTTGGCACTTCAAAATTCTAAAATGAGGAAAAAATATTTTAATTTAGAACAAAGTTATGATTGATTCAATATAAAGGCACCAAATTATTTTTTACATCAGATATTAAATATATTTTTAAAATTGTGAATAAAAAAGAAAACAAATTTGGTTAGCAAAAATAGGATTTTATTTTAATGGAAAAATAATTAAAACTACTATTTTTGTGAATATTATTTCATGAAAATTATTCCCATACTAAAATTCATCCGTACTACTATTTAACTAAGAATTAATTTCCAATTAGTAGCTGTTATACATTTTCCACTGAATTGTTATTAAGGACATTGTATAATATTTGATTGTTCTATCAGTGAATAATTTCCCATGTTGTTATTTGACCTAAAACCGATAACATCAAAGATCAATTTGTCATGACGACTCTAGCTAATTGTGAAGCAATAGAATATGTTCTGGCGCGACGATGTCGTAGATTCATAGACGTGAAACCTAACTAATGTTCAACTCGATCCCTCACTAAAAGTGAATTGGATTAAGCCGCCTTTTCAATCTACTTAAGGATTACTCTAGTATTTCGTGGGCTTCCATCATGTTCACCAACCCACGTATCTCCTTATAGGTCTAGTTCATACATACATACATACTTTATATATATATATATATATATATATATATATATGTATGTATATAAGGCATCTAGTTTTGTATATACCTTCATCGGACATAGAACGGGTGGCGTCGCGTGAATTCTGATATGTTATCTTATATATGGATTGGGTGAGTGAGCTGCTGTTCTGGCATGGTTAGTTCGCGTTATATTTAATTAAAGCATTCGACCTGAAAATTCGTCATACTTTTTTCTTATACACATTTAAAGTCGAATCAATATAAAGATATTTCATGTTGATAACGTCAGGTTAAAATGAAAATAAATATCGTTTTTAATGAATATAGAAAGGTTTTGAATATGTATATTAGGAAAAATAGTTTAGAAAAAGGAGTGTTATTTGCATTTTTCAAATAGTATATTAAATTAAAATAGTATGTAATGTCAACTTTTTTATATATTTTCTTGTTTATATCTTTTTCACACTAAATATTTCATCTTAATTGAAATAAAATATAAAAAAAATTTTTAAAATTTGTTTCTGTTCTAAAAATAAATATATTTGTCATCCCCCGTAATCATGAGTATTTTCCTGATCAAAAATATTCGATTCGTGATAAAAATGTATTGCGCATTTTCGTTTATTACACATGTACCGCTAACGTACAGAAAAATCTGAGACTTTCTTAAAAGGAAAAATAATTAATTTATGAAAGTAAATTTGTCTATTGTGATTTAATATTTTGAATGAATTTCTATCCTTTGAAATTTATTTACCACATAAAACTTTGAAAATAAGTGTATAATAATGAAGCAATATACGAGTATCTCTCTCTATATATAAAATCAAAATAAGCCACAAAAAAGTTCATGACGTTGACTTATTTATTTGGGATGAAGTTTATATGGTATCCAATTTTGCTTATCTCATATATAAAACAACTACGTTACCATCTATCTACGACCATGATTATATAAACATACTAGACACACACACACACACATATATATATATATATATCTACTACGTTACAATATATCTGCGCAAATGATTACATATACATAAATGAGCCTTAAAAAATATGTTATTGTTTCATTCGGATACATTTCCTTGTTTATAATTGAAAAGTGGGTGAGCACAGTGAGCAGGGGATGAATCCTCCTAGTTATAATAATGATTCAATACTATGTAATTTTACCTTTGTAGCTTTCCAAGTAAAATTCGAGTAGAAGTTTGCATTTAAAATAAGTTTAACATTGAATAGAAATATATTTATTACTCAATCTAACAATTATTTCAATATTTATATATTTATATATATATATATATATATATATATATATATATATAAACATCAATTTAATTAAATAAATAAAAATAAAAGTTAACAATCAAGCGCTTTACCGATTTTTTCATGTGTAAAATAATAATCGTCAAAGAACCTAGACAAAAGAAATATTTGACAAGCTGTTTTGTGTGAGTATTTTATTTGATGAATTTTATTCCTTTTTTTGTTTACATATTTTTTAAAAATCATAAATTATATTTCGAATTATTTTATCTGTATTTAATAATATCATTTCACCACTTCTGAGAAAATAAATTCTACATTTTAAAACATTTCATATATATATATATATATATATATATATATATATATATATATATATAATATATATAATTTGTAATTGGATATAAATATACTAATATTAAAAGAGAACAGATAAGACCAAAACATGTGATTTTAAAATCTTTAAGGCGAAAATTAAACAAAAAAACTTTATTTTAAATATAATATTTTGGTTATAATTTCTTTAATATAATAATTAAATTATGATTTATAGTAATATTTACAATATTATATTATTAAACTAATGATCTTCTGCATTGGAGAACAATATATGGTGATTGTAGAATAGATTTTATTTTTGTTAATAATTCCTGTACTTGTATAATAGATTATTCATAAATGAATAATCTTATTGATTTAAAAATAAAATTTGGTTGAAATAGAATCTTAAAATATTTTTATCAAATAAATTTTATACTTAATTATCAGACTGTTCAAAGGATATATATATATATATATATATATATATATATATTATATATATATATATATATATATATATATATATATATATATGAATAAGTAAAATTTTCATTGAATAATTATGAATTAAAAACTAGCTAAGTTTAATTTTCACAAATTATTTTTTCAATTGTCCTACAAATCAAAAAATGTTCCTATTTTAATTGAGATATTATTTTACACAAACCTTAAAATAGAAATTATTTTATTTTTTTCGATATGGTATCATTTACTTCATGAACTTCACAAACTATTGATTTATAATATGGCTTCATAGAAAGATATTTCTATCACAAGCTTTCACTTTCATTGACTGGAGTTTTAAAGTTTCGATATTGCTGTTAATTTTAAATATAATTTATTGTACATCTGTGTAACTTGTTACTTTGGAGTTGTATTGTTTCTCCTCGAGATCACTGCTTCAGTACTTTCTAAGACGGGTTTCGTCTTCTGACATTTTCAGGTGGATCTGTACATTTGTAGATCAATACAGAATTACCTGAAGATATCAGAATACGAAACTGGTCGTAGATAATACTTAATCAATGTTCTTAAAGAGAAGTAACTTCAACTTCAATTTAATTTTAATTAGAGTCGATTTCATTGCTAACATTCTAAGATTATGTCCTCAACACAACTTTAATTTCTAGTATATATATATATATATATTTCATACCTTTCCATTTCCAAAAAAAATCAAAAATATTTGTCTATATCTTAGCGTTTAAAGATATTTTACGATCATACATTTTTTATCAAAATTCACATAACTACAAAAATGATTAATAAGCAAGTATTGAAACTTATGATCAGAAAAATTATCTGTACTTTGTCAGAATGTGAAAAATTTATTTCTAAAATATTTTTTTAATAATATTTAGCTCCTATCATTTCCGTTCTACATAATATAAGGGCTATTATGATAAAATGACATAGGTACAAAATAAGAAGTCATAGATAAAATAAATCACATTTTAAAACTCGAATTTTGGTAGTTTTTTTAAAAATAAAAAAATCAAACAATAATTAAATTAGATTCCATAATTATATTGGCCTCTATTTCAATACATACAAACATATATATATATATATATATATATATATATATATATATATATATATATTCTTCTCTAAAAATGTGTCCATTTTATATACATTCTTTAGGCATTTACTTTTATCTATTCAAGTCTTAATTAGTTTTCTTAAATATAAAAAAGATTTTTAAAACTGCATAAAAAATTATACACGTTATTAAATAACTTTTATTTAAATTATGTGAAAATAATTTACATTCCATATTAAGAAAATAATAAGTCTCACGATTTTTTGTTATATAAACGACTGAGATTTTATTAAAAAAGACAATACAATTAATTATTAATAAAACATTTCAAATTGCCAATTAAAATCAATGTAAATTTACATACCTTTATTTTTCCATTCGAATAGATTCTGAAAATTGTTTTCTTTAATCAGAATGTTTTTTTTTAAATTAATTTTCAATTATTCAAATTACACAATAATATAAACCATGTATAAATAAACTACTACTGTACTCATTTTGTCTGTTTAAAATAAGGAATCTAAAGAAATATATCAAAGTACCTTAATTATCTTTTATATATTTGTACGAAAATGTAAGCGAAGTAATTGAAAATGTTCGATTTGATTTGAAATTAAATCGCACAATTAGTTGTTTTTTTTCAAATATTATTATTGAAAATCAGTACACATATTATTGACAGAATAAATCTCATAACATATTTGATAGAACAACCCTTCTAGTTGCAGAGTGTAGGAAATTTGAATTTTGATCATAACAACATCAATCTCATTTAAACATGACATGTTTCGATTGTTATGGGTTATGTTACCCCATAATTAACTTAATTAGGTTCGGCTGCTGAGTGATGTGTCAACATGACATTTCCAAGTGCTGGATCATATTGTCAGGGTTCTGATAGCCGAACCAATTTAAATTTATGCTCAAAATATCTACATTTAATTACCTATTCGTTTATATATATATATATATATATATATATATATATATATATATAAGTAATCTATTATCAATTCATTTCATTTTCATCCGTAGGACTACAAATAGAAACGATTAAGAAATGAATTTATTCATTCTTCAATTTTGCTCCTCATAAAATATTTTATTCACATTGAAACAATTTTGTATAATTTCCTATTCATTAAATTCATTTAATAATGAATATTTTGATGTTTATAGACTTAACTAGTATTATATATTGTTTTTTTTGCTTCTGAAAATCACGATGATTTATTTTTTGATTTTATTACAAATAACAGAACCCATTTAATTAGATGATTTTAGTGGTAAATATAATGTTATATTAGAATAATACTAATATAAATGAAAAGTTAGCAATTTTGAATTACGGTTAAATTTTCAAGTGTTTTATATTCCGTGTCAAAGAAATACTTATAAAGGAAATCTACAATAAGATATAATAAAAAAATGCTAAGTAAAATATATTGTTGATTAGTTTAAAACAATACCCATAAAATATTACGATTTAAATTTTATGTGTAATATTTGTGTGTATTATTTATTAGGGTGTGTATTATAGGGAGAAGAGAGCGGGTGACGAAGCCCCCTCTCCTTAGGTTAGGGAAGCGCATCGAGAAGGGGTTGGAGCCTACTAATGTTATTAAGATTTAAAAATTAAAATTGTTTGTTTTCTACCACTGATCTCATTCATGTGCTTCACTGGTAGTTTTCGTCCGGTTTTATCACTTCAAATTCTATTTTCCACTGCTATTTTCTTCACATATACCATCTTCAGGTTAATTTTAAATAACACACGAATTATTTAAACTCTATCTAAAAATGTCATACGTATCGAAACTAGTAACTGAAAATAGAAATTCAATGAATTTAAAACGACGAAAATCAACTCAATATTCATTTATTAATAGGAACAAACTTTTCGCTAAAACCACAAATATAGTTATCTAAATTTAACAATATTATTGAATTAAATTGAAATGAGACCTTGTTAAGATATGATTTAATAAAAAGCTTATTTTGTATTAATTTCAGACTATTTTCCATATTTATGGCTAAAATTAAAACTTTTCTGCACTTAAATTTCCTTTTAATGTCTACTTATGTCTACGATTTGCTTACATTATTTATAATTTAATAATATATTACAAATAAAAATAAAAAAGAATAATTGATGTAAGACAGCTTGTATCTGGTCTCTATATTTTCATCTTTACTAACATTTTCTTTTGTACTGGAATACACCGTTTATTACAAGTACTTTAAATAAAAGCTTTTGTACTTACAGTTTAATAATATAATAGAGAAAGTTATGATTACTTAGAAAGCCATTTATATAATAGCTCTTATTAACTTATAAATAAAATACAGGCACATAATCTTTATATACATAACCGTGGACAATCACTTTTTCTTTTATTATTTATTTTGATTAAGATTACTTATTTATGGGGTGTGCTTTATTCACTTCATTTATTTATATAAAATTAACACATTTCATACAGACATATGTATTTAAATGTATTCAGAAATATACAGATATGTGTGCATGTATATGGATATATGTATATATATATATATATATATATATATATATATGTGTGTGTATATATATATATATATATGTACACACGTATGTACATATATTTAAATAATCCCATTTCCATGCGAATTTTATCAAATTTTTTTTATAATTGTGCTAACAAGTCGACGATATAATTGTATATGAAAGAATTTGTATTTGTTGATAGCTATATATGTATATATATACATATATATGTGTGCGTATATTTATTTAAATATAAGAGTATGTGAAATAATGAAACGTCGAAAGTGAAAAAAAAACTACAACAAAATATAAAGTAGGAATAATCGTGCAAGATCAGCTGGTGCATTAATAAAAATATTATCAAATTTCATGTCACACACGCATGATAATAAAGTTGGTAATATAAAAAATAATGTACTTCATATTTTGGCATAAATATGTAAATGTATAAATGTGTTCCCTTCTATGTACAAACATACATACGTGTTCTCTTATGTTATATATTTTTTATATATTATAAAAAAATGTAAAATATGAAATAAAAGCTACACGTGGCCTTTGGTCATAACATTGAAGTCCGTCGGTCGATTGACATACGGCATGAAGTCGTAGTTTTTTTTTTCTCCTTGGAGTTTGTACTTTTAACATTGTTTCTTTTTGAATGCAAGTTGCGTAAATGAAATACATTTATTTTTAACATGATACGGCATGTTTATGTTTATTTCAATCAAGCTTTTTCAAAAAAGATTTTTAATAAAATGTGTTAAAGTTAAATTTAAACTTTTACTGAATTATATGTTAAGAAAATTATTTTATTTAATAGAATATTTGAAATTTACTTAGAATGGAACAAATCGAAAAATTTGAACGAAATAAATTTTGAATAAAATAAAAAAAAAGTTTTTATAATACAAAGAGATTATTAAAAAAATACTTAAAATAAATAAAATATAATCTGCTTTTTTTGATTGAATTATTATTTTAGTTTCAAACATCTGCGTTAATAAGACTGGTTATCATTTTTATTGTAAGTAATAAGTTTAATAATGATTCTTTTATATATTTTCATTTTTTTAAAAAAAAATAAAATTTTCAGGAAATTTTCTGACGTAAATTTAATACTAATAAACGTAATACTAATGACGTAATATAATACTAATAAACGTAATACTAATGACGTAAATTTAATAGATTGAGAAAGAATTATTACAGAAATAGTATCGAAATATTTTATTAAAAATAATTAAAAAGGAAGTATTACTATCTAACACTTTATAAACAAATAGTTATATTATTGAATATAATTTTTTTACTGATATTTTTATAGTTATGTATATAAATATAAAATTCTAAAAATATAGATTTTTAAGCTCATAAAACTTTAAGACAATTACTTTATTGCTAAAATGTAACATGTTCAAGAACTGCAAGATAGTAATAAACAGTCGACAAGAACTTGATATACTGGTAGTTCAACTACAGTTTTAAATATTTAATTATCTTCGATTTTAGCAGCGTTCTACAATAATTGATACGAAATAGCTATTAACGTCTGTAAATAAATAAAAAAGCAATTTGATGACGACTTTCAATCTACTAATGGAAAACATTTTTAAGGTGAAAACATATTGCAAATTATATTTTTTTCTCAAATAAAAATTTAGCTAAATGATTATGTGAATATATTTAAATTGAATCAAAGAGAATTTTCAGAGTTTCTTTCAAACATTTTATTAAAAAATAAATCAGTGTTAATATTTCTATATTAACACAATTTTTCGTAATATGTACGAAACTGCTACAAGCACATTCTGCACAATGCGCTTCAATTTATAAAACTATTGACCTTCGATAAGACACCCTGACGTATTTATTGCTGATCCGACCCCATAGGCAATATTTCATCGTTTTCGAATGGCATAAAATCGACTTCGACCTATTTTAAACACATGCATTGTATTTGAAGAGCTATCAGAACGCCAGCCTGTTCGCTAACATATCGTCGTATTTGAATCGGCACAAGATGACGTGAAAGATCACACAGAAGAAACGTACGGCGTCCGTGTGAAAGTGGCGAAATCGACGCGGGTTTACCACGTTTGATGACGGCTCGTACGTTTGGGATTCGTGAAGGGATATATGGTTCGGTGTCACAGGTCATCATCGGAACTCATCGAGTCCGTACCAAGTGCGAAAAGTCGTGTGGACAATCGCGTAATTAAATTGCTTGTTGACACGCTAGCACGCACGCAATTGCAATATATTACTGGTAAACGATACACATTCTCATATGTGATGAAAAATATGAAATGTTCGAAGAAATACTCAATTATTAAGAACGAACTACTTTTTATAATATATATATATATATATATATATATATATATATATATATATTATAAAAAGTATATATGTATGTATTTAGTATAAGATTATAAATCACTACCTCTTTTTTGTTCGATAAACAGTTTTCCATGTGACCTATTAAACAATATTGATTTAAAAAATAAAGTACTTGGTAACTGATAACAAAACTTCCACCCCTCATATTATATACAAACGTTGGTTATATATATATACACTGAGTCCTATCTGTTTTGCGTTATACAACAGAGTATTTTTAATCAAATACTAATTAAGACAGTCTGTCCAGGGTCTGGTCCGATTAATTTTTTTAAAAATCCTACAACGCCATCTATTGATACTGGATGCGTGGTTGCATAAAGAAATTGTACCGGAAAGACAAATATTAAACGCTGATTATTATTTGTGTATTTTGAATTGCTTGTGGAACAGGATTCTCCGAGTTCGGTCTGAATATCGAGAGAAATAATCTTAAGATAATGCACCGGAGCACAAATTCAAGATTATACGCGATTTCTTGGCCAGAAAAGGCATCGAAATGCTCAAACACACTTTGTATTCACCTGATTTGACTCTATGTGACTTCTTGAAAATTTAAGATGGCGATAAAAACGGTTACGACACCATTCAGGATATCCAAATATCTTCGACAGCAGTTTTAAAGGCGATTCCGAAAACAGAGTAGAGTGACTGCTTCGAAATTTTTTTGAATCGCTTCCAGGAATGTTATAATTTTAAAGTGTTAATTATTAGAGTGATATATATATATATGGGATATATAATTATATACAATTTTGGATAAAAAAAAAATAAAAACAAAAACTCATTGGTGCCTTGTATTTTCGGTTCACGTCAATTGGATGAACTATATGTACAAATAAGAAATAGTCACTAAATAAATGAGACCTTTTTCTTCCTATAATAATCAGAGAGTAATAGGCTGTTAGGAAGATTTAGAACTATTTGAACAAATTATTAATATATAAAATGTTTTAAACAAGCTACAAATAATGATCAGAACAGTTTATATCTGATTGGAAAAAAACGAATATTTCTTAAACGATTTAATTTTGAAACATTATTTGAGAATAGATTTCTATTCAATGATATAATCCATCAAAAATTCAATATTTATATCATATCTTATACATATATAATGTAATGTCTGCGAAGCAAATTGAAATTTCACTACAGCAGACATAATTGTGTTGAAACTATTAGTCTTTAAAGACATTTCGCCGACAATCCGTTACCTCAAATCGTATCTTCGAACTTCAACTATCTTTCATGCAATTTAATTTAGGCGTCACGTCATCAAACAAATGTTATAGACGCGAACAAGTCGAACGTTGTAAAAGTTCACAGGTGGCGGATACTAACGTTGACCTCTCGCTTAACGATCTCGCACATAACAATAGTTCACGAGTCGAACAATTGCGCAAAGCAATATTCGTTAATCAACACGAGTCACGCCCAATGCTACTGTGTTCATCGCCACTACCACCACTACTGTTTCTACCTTTTACCTTTGAAACGGGATAGATACGACCGTGCGTTCATACATACCGAACAGAACTATGCCACTTTAACAAGCTTCCGACAGGCGCGGATTTAAAAGCGCCCACATATTGGATATTACGAAGAATACAATAAAGATTTATTTCGTCTCACTGATTTTATATTTACTGATACCGGGATATAACAAAAAGGAATATCTAGTTGTGTGAATATTTTTCTCAAACGAGAAAAAACGATACGTGTTTCTGAAATAGGTAATAATGTGCGAGTGGAGCACTTTTCACAATAATTTGAGAAATTGTCAAAATTGTATTCAACAATTTTTTTTTAAAATTGAAATATATCAATTCGTTTCTTCTTGAATTCCCTCACGAACAATAAAATACTTTTATAAAAATATTATATATGTATATATATATATAAAACGCTGCAAAGATTGATCTATAGAGAAACAGATAAATAAAAGCTTATAATCTTTTTTCATTTACACGTTTCTTAAGCTTTATATACTGACGGGACTTTCATATAATATAAATAAAAACTGATATTAAATATTCAATGATTCATCATTCAGTTCACTGGAAAATGTTCAAAAAAAACCTGTTTCAAATTTTATATTTAAAAAAAAATCGATTTTTATTGTTTTTTTCAAATATTATTCTTTTTCGTTCGGTATTTTTATTAATTCAGTAAACATAGGATTAAATAATGTGAAAAATAATAAAATTTATGTGCAATCATTAAACAATAATTATATTTGATTTTTTTCTAAAAGTCGCACAGTTCTTTAAATTTCTTAGTTAAAACAGATTCAATAGGTGACAGTCTAATAATTTTTAATATTTATAATAATAATAAAGGTTCATCTAAAGATTTTTATACATATTTACTTTACTATTAAATTAATTCCTCATTAATAGGTATAATATTTTACAAAAACTATTTATTAAGAAAATGTGCTATAAAATCTTTTTAATTGAAAAAAAACTATATCGTTAAAAATTTTTTTTCATCTTCGAACACTGCTATTAACAATAATAATTAAATTTAATCATTAGAAAGAATAATCAGATTTTAAAAATAAAATTTAAAAGGCAAATAATACTGTGATAAAAATCTAAATTAATATCTTACTATCATTAATGAATTATAATTTTAAAATTTCCAATAATAATCTTTTTCTATATATATATATAATACGAAATAATTATACTTTATTCTCTAATAAACAAAATAAATTTTCTTTGAAAACATTTCCACAATTACAAAACAATTCCATATAATTGAATATTCATTAATGTTTATTTTTCGTTACAAACATTTTAATTTTAATATAAACTGTTTTTGATTAAGTCAGCACTATATTGAAATTATCATCACTGGGTATAATAATTTTACTTTAAGAACTTCGCTTCGGTGAATTACTTACAACATTCATATTAAATTTCATGAATGTTCTTGTTTTTTGTTCATTTAATTATTGTTTAATAAACTCTATATATATATATATATATATATATATATATATATATATATATATATATATCAATGAATATTTGTTAATGAGAATTATTTTTGATAAATTTTCTCTTTACTGATTGAATATATATTACATAGAATTCAGATAATTTTGCTTATTAAACATTTACATCTTTGAAGTATTTGGAGTATTACTAAAATTCTGAACTGTTTTTGACAAATATATATCAACATTTTCTAATAAATCATACAGACAAAAATACTTTTCGAAACGATTTTAAATAAAAATAAACAAAATATAAAATTTTAAAAACCAATCTGACTATAATTTTTTTTTGGATATTATTTATTGATAATACTTTAATAATCATAACGTGTACTTTAATTTAAATTAATTATTAATAAAAAGTCTATGCGGAATGATGCTCAATTTAGCTATTAAAAAACCAAATAAGTTTTTAATTTCATATATTTTAAAAAAAAAAATTAAAACTGATTATATAATTTTCTTTTTACAAAATTGTTTATAATTTGATTGATTTTGAAATTTGTTTTATTAGTGCAACTAGTCAAGGATTTTAATATTGATAAAAAGCCTGTAGTTTATATTTCACTAACATATGATAAAAAATAGATGCTGATTTCATGTAAATTTCTAAAATTCAGTCTTTATATATATTACGTCTCTGACCATCGTCAGTGCACGCACCGACATTCATGGAATGGACGAGTGCTTGCACGTCGAACTTGTTTAATTTAAAGTTACCGCAACGTAACCAGTGTGGAGCGTGACCAGTTTCACTAAAATATCAGTTTTATTATTACTATTATAATTATTGAATAACGTTAGCAAAGTGTCGACGAGGGCGCAGATTTTGTATTCAAGTCGACACGACAACACAACTTACACGAATAATTATAATGCATATTCACTCGAAATAACACAATTATTATTGTGCATAATTAAAACTTTTCGATTTACGACAAAGTTCGAAGTTTCATGGTTTATACATACAATGCAAGTAGACAAAAATTTTTTATTCGGTCTGCTTTTTCGAATAAACTTAATATTTACATATAGACATATATATATATATATATATATATATATATATATATATGGTTGGTAGGAAAATAATTGCGGTTTTTGTTTTCCGAATTCTAATATTAATTTTTTTCAATGGAAGTGTCCTTTCATCGTCTTCATATTAATTTTCTGATTTTTGGACGACAGTATTTTTTTTGCAGTGAAAGAAAGTTATTAATTTATTATCATTAGAAAGAGATTAGTGACTTTTAAATATGTCATCCAAAAGATAGTACTTTAAAACCGTAGTTAATACATTTTAAAGTGCATTTTTCGGTCTGTATTTTGGTAACATCGACTTTGGTTTTATTATTAACACATTGCCGACCGCTAATGTTTTTATTTACAAGATACTTGAGGATAACTCAAGAGATAACATTAGTAATAGAAGATTCACACTCATGAAAACTTCTCTAAGACTAAGGCTAGTAGGGAAATGAATTAACATTGAGTTATCAAGTCATAAGATAAAAAATACATGCTTTTTATTTAAATATATTGCATGACAAATAAAGAAAATTTATCAACAAATAATATTTTCTATGAAATTTTGAAATTTAAATCTTTTTTTTATGTAATTAAATCTATAATTTATTTTTAAAAAATATTTTTTTACTAATTAATATTATTTGATTTTCGTTATTGATTTCAGTCAATTAATTTAAGTATTCATTAAACACATCAATGTAATAATTTCTAAAAACAACCAATTTAATTATCTCTTAAGGATTTAAATGACTGAAAAATCGAATCAAATAAATAATGATTTTTATTAAAGCTGAACAATTTTGGAAAATTTAACGAAATTCATCATTTGCACATTGATGAGTTTATTATAAATGTAGTCAATTTCATCGATTAAATATTTTTCAGACCATTGATTCAATAGATTCAACAATTTTTCAATTAAAAAATGTACACAACATAAATAAATGCTTTTACAAAATATAAAAAATGAAATCATCGAACTCACCAAAAGTAAATTCACTAACAAACATTTAAAATTCGATAATCAAAAAAAAAACTATTTACTAAGTACTTAAAAAAATAAAATATTTACTTAGATGTTACGAAAATCTGTTAAATTATTTATTAAAATCAGTTTTTAAATTATTTATTGTACAAAACGTCAGTGTTTTATTAATTTATTACATGCGACATAAATTTTCAATTTGAAATTCATTAAAGTGAATTAATAATAATTTGATTAATGGGTACGTAATTTTTAGAGCATATAAGGTATTTGAAATTTTAATTTACAACATTCATCATTTGTTCGAAATTTCACTTGTCAAGAGTTTTTTTTTTGAAGTATGTAATAAACTTCGAATATTTTACTTTGTTTAGAATTTAATCAAGATAAATAAATACAAACGAGACACGTGTGAATAGTGAAATGAAATAAGGTTTCCAAAAGAGTTGTTTGATTTTATCGGTAATGGAAATAAAAAAAGTATATTTTTGTCGATATACGAATAAATATATATATATATATATATATATATATATATATACATATATGCATACATATATAGAAAATCAATTTGGATAGCAAACAAAATGCTTCGAATTGTAAATAAAGACTTCAATTAATTAATGTAACACCATTAATGAGGTTTGATCGGTACATTATTAGAAAATATTTATACATTTATATTTACCTGCTGTTACAGTGATGTTAATTAAAAGAATCGTTTAAGTCAGCTTACCTGAAAAAAACAACAAATTATTTGGTATTGGGGTTTTATATTAAATTAATACATACATACATACACACACATACATATATATATATATATATATATATATATATATATATACACATTATAATTTTATATGTAAAATGTGATTAAGGATATTTTGTTGATTTGGACATTTTCGAGACCTTTAACTAACTATAATTTTAAATAATAAAAAATACGTACAAAAATTTAATAGTAGGACATAATTTTCACACATGATTTCTTTTTACTTCAAAAATCAAACCAGTGTTGAATCAAACACATTTAATAAATTTTATTACAGATTTTTTTCGAAAATATTCAATTATATTTTTTTAAATATTTTTAATCAAAAAATTTTGTGGTTTGTGGATTGAAAAATAATTCATTCGTGAAAATGAATTTTGTCATAGTGTCAGAACTGCCGTCGTGGAAAACAAATTATTTTTTTAAATTATTTGAAAATATAGTTACAGTACTTATTTGTTTTTATACTCTGAGGAGTCACTAGTGTGTTTATGTACTATAACTAATTTTATTTGATAATCAAGCACTAATATCTTATTATGAACAGTTTATCTTCAAACTACCTGATAATATCTAATAAATCCAAAATAGTCGTGGTTGATAAACAAAAAAGTGGTTCCTCGATATAAAATTCTCAGGACAATAATTTGGAAGTAATAATTCATAAGAAATTAAAAATGGTTGTAATTAATTAAAAAAAAATGATAATAAATATAAAATAGAAATGTTTGTTTCAGTATTTAATTTTAAAGGATTACAAGTATGTCAAACACTTGTATATCATCTAAAGAAAAGTTTAAAAATTATATATATATATATACACACCTGTCCCTCGAATTACACGGATTACTCATTCCATGTAGTTTTTTTACGCGGAAGAAAACCGAGTAAATAAAGTCCGACAGGACGAAAAAGAAACATTAAAGAAAAAATATAATACTGGTTACTTGTTTTTACTTGCTCACAACGTTTTTTTCTTTGAGTGCTAGTGATGTTTCACTTCAAACGTTCGACATAAGACTAATGTGATCGCAAAGTAATATGCAGTAACATGCTCACTACAAAACAGAACATGTCAGAATGATGTAATTAGTAGAGTTAAGAAAGAATTTGGATCTCATTTATATACATTTGGTATTAAATAAATTTAAGTACCATTATATATTTATTAAAATTATGCTGTCTACTGTTTATTGTATCGTTTCATTCCTGTTCTGGCATAAAAGTTCACAGTTCACATTTCAACTGACTAGCAATTTTCATGTCGTTATTTATTAAAAACTAAACTATCACTATATATATCATATCTGTTTTTGTACTACAATCAGCAATATGAAATTATTGTTACTGTTTGAGACAAAATATTTGCAATCTTTCCACTTTGTATTAATCTGTTATTACTTATTATTAATTATCAAGAAAATAATATGCATATATCAGGAAGGTAAACTATTAACACCGCGGAAAGAAATGAATCGAATATAAATATCTCAAGATTTTTAATACAATTCTTCTAAAAAATACTAGAAGAATTTCTTATAACAAATAAAAGCCACACTCAATTTTTAATTCTATATTTAAGAACAAAAAAGTGTTATTTTGAAATTTTACAAGAATGAATCTCTTGAAACATTCAGAAAATAATTTATATGTTCATTATTGAAGCTCTGATTTGAACTTAAAAAAATATTTTTCGGTAGTCTAATATATTAAAAATCTAGTATGAAAGGATTTAACTCTCCCAGTTCGGTGCGGTAAACTCAGCTGACCGAGTGTTTTTAGATACAAATATCCTTCTTTCTGTTACAGAACACCGCTATTCCTTGTTATCCTCTATTACTCGATACTATCATTAATATATTTTAAAAAAATGATAGAAATGGAAATTATAGCTTTAATTCTCTCTATTAATTGAAAACCAGCCACATACTCTTGTACGCACTCGTTGTTCAATAAACGTCAGTTTACTTATCGTCAAATGTTTGCTACGAGGAAGTAGAGTGATATTTTTAATTATATTTCTGTACTTTCTGGTAATACACATGTTCTGTTGATACTAATTGGTGGTGTGAGTTCTGACTTTAATGTTCAAGTAATTAAAAACGCTTCTATTTCTTCATAAATAGTAATTTTCATGAAAAATGTTAGCGGTAAAATTTGTTTACTGCACAATGACAGAGAGTATTAAAAGGCACCATTTTGGAAAAATTAAAATCACATCAATTTTGCATATAATAAATATTTTACTTAATAAATTAATTTATTACATAAACACTATTTGTAACTAATATGTATTCTAGACATTAATTTATTGCTTCAGTAATTGAATCAATCATTATTAAATAATTATACACACACACACACACATATATATATATATATAAATATATATATATAACTGTATATATACATATATAAATATATATATATATATATATATATATATATTATCTATAAATAGTTTATAACAAGTTGTACCTAAGGGGAATTGAGGTACCTTCAGACATAGCTGTCAACAAGTACACCACAATGTAGGAAATAGAGTTAGTGGTTCTCCACAGATAACAATTTGGTGTAGGTTTGTGGTATGGGATCCACCACTGTGACAAGATCATAGAATCCATGTTCTTTGACCGCATAGTTGACGCCTATATATACTGAAACTAGCCAAGTCCAGCCGAATATGTATGTATATATATATATATATATATATATATATATATATATATATATATATATATATATTCGTTCTTACATTCAATGAAAAGTTCCAGAATACAGTAGTTTCATCTTTTTTACCTCGCAGGTATACGATCTTAATATTTCAAATGAACTGTCACATGATCTTTCGAACATATATTCTCATTATTTATTTTTAGTGACAGTATTAAAAGATAAACGACAGAAGATGAAACGTAATAAATTATACTAGAAAAATGACTTTTTTAGAGAATAAAAAACGTATGTTTTAAAATGATTGAATTTATTTATATAATTAAAAGATAAACTTAGTTTTTTTGCTTGTTTTTATTCATTAATATAAAATATCCTTTTATTTTACTCACATAAATACAGTATCTTTATATAAATTGTACTCTCTCCTCATTAATTGATATAATGTCCTTATTAGTAACCGATTAATATTTCAATTGATAGTTAAGTAAATGCATCTAAAATCAATTTATAAAAAATACCTTTAAATTAACAAATTATTTTTTAAGAAAATTGTAAAAATTTAATTAAAATAATATATATTCTATGTACTTTAGAGTCTGTGAATATTGTGAGAGGTGAAATACCTTATTTGTCTTTAAATAATTATCGTCAGATTTTAGCACTGTTCAAATATTTACGAAGAAAAATATAAAATATAAACTATAGGGAATACGCGATGAGAACTAGTAATACCGGAAATTGATGATATGAGGTAGACCAAGTGTTCATCGTTAACAACGCTATAAAATAGTTATTACTGTGTTGTATTAAAGTAAACAGATTGAAACCAACTGACAACAGACATTGTAAGAAAAGCGGATATAGCCGAGAAGCCAGTATTATGTGCTTATGACCTTACTATATATCCCAATAGAGAACACTATATCTCAACTATGGGATCAATTTCTTGTTCAAGTTTATTTTTTATCCATAAAGATTTCTTATTGTCTTTTCTATAAAATATATAAATACAGAGTGAGCTACAAGTACTTAAAAATAATTTTATATTGATCACTATTTTCTGTACATTGAACTCTCGATTTATGACAGTTACTCATTCCAGAGACCTCACGAAACAGGTAAATATCATAATAACAACATAACAATTCATTTAAATATTTTGGTAATTTTCTTCCTATATATTTGAAGTTAAAATTTCCTCTAATAGACGATTATTAAGATTCAGTTTAATTTAAAAATGTATAAAGGAAAAATGCCAGAGAATCGTTTTTAGAATCACTAAAATGTTGATAATGAACATTAAAAAAACATGTAAAATTGTATTAAAATAGTAAAAATCTGTTTCTTACAATAAATCACACATAATGATTAGATACAACCTTCTTCAATCAATAATTAAGTATTTGATTGTTCCAAAGATTGCTTCTTGTTGTTACTTCAGATGTAAAAATAATCCAAATTGTTTTTCGTGAACTTGTCTGGAAATTCTTGAAAACTATTTTCAAAATTACGATTTAATAGTTCAATAGTTTTAATTTATAGAGTTTTTATTATTTGTTTTCTCATAGTGTTCGTAAATTAAGAATATGTAACAAACATTTTCTTCATTTCATGCGATAGCACAACATTGTAATCTTCTTTAATTTTCCTTTTTTCCAATGTTAATCTTACTCATAAGCTCTAATTCTTAAAACTCCTCTACAATCAGTTAATTTATATGATCCTAAATTAGTTTCTCTACATTTATTGCATTTATTGTTATACATTTTTGTTTGGTGCCTCAATTTCGTTAAATTCATGAATGACTGAAAGTTATAAGTTGTAAGTAAAAACGATCATACTATCTAAAACATACGATCTACTGTCTAAAACACTATACTCATGTTTTGGTTAAAGTAACCGTAATTTCATCATAAAGTGCAACTAAAACATACAGTGTAACATATTTTATTATGAGCCCATCGTAAACGGATTTGATCGTATCCTGAACTAATCGTAAATTTGAGGTTTATTGTATTAATGTAAAATCAATTTTAAGAGCTTATTGGTCAAAATAGGTTATAAAATACCATAATTAAGAATATTTCAATATTAGTCGATGAAAAATAACTTAACAGAAATAAATTTATTGTATTTTTCTGAAATAAAATGAATTTATTGTTTGTCAGAGTAAAAATATTTATAAAAGTCTTATATATTTTTTATACTTTTATAAAAAATTATGTAGATCGTTCAGAAAATGAAACAACTACGAGGGTTGTTTGATAAGTATGGTAAAAAAAGAAGTTAAACACAGCCTTTTTGAAAAAAATCTTTATTTCTCAACATAGTCTCCTTTGAGTGCTATACACAGTCTAGTGAGTCTAAGAAATACACATTGATGGCGGCGATGATATCCTCATTCGACAAGAATTTTTTCTAAGTCAAATTTTCAACTTTGGAAAGAGGAAGAATTTGCAAAGGGACAAATCCGGAGAATAGGATGGATCAGGAATAAATTCTAAACCTAATTCGTGCAATTTTCCCATTGCGACGATCGATTTATGGGATGACGCGTTGTCTGATGAAAAAGCACTTTTTTGTGCGCCATTCTTGGCCGTTTTTGTTTCAGATCTTCTTTCAAACGGTCCACTTATGTTGCTTAATAGGCTCTGTAATCATTTTTCTCTTTGTTAAGTAATCCATCAGGATAATTCCTTGGGAATACCAAGAAAACAGTGCTCATCACCTTCCCAACCACAAAAGGGTCTTCGCCTTCTTCGAGGCATTTTTACTTGTTGTTGTCCACTGCTTTGACTGATGCTTCGACTCAGGTAGGTAGGTGTAGTGATGGATCCATGTTTCATACACGGTGAGAATCGACGAAAAAATGATTGCTCGTTTTTTCCATTTTTGCGGTATCTACTACAATGCTCGCTTAAAAAATCTGTAAAACGTAAATAACGCGTCGTTTCTGGTTAAAATTTCGCCTATGCTAGTTTGAAAAGTGACATTCGATATCCGTGACATTACCATATGAATGGTGGAACCTTCTCATAGAAATTTACCAAACTTATCAATCGACTCTAGTATTAATAAACGTTATATATAAAAAAGTTAGATATTATTTTTTACTAATCCACTATATATTTATTTACATTATAGTTTAGACACTGGCTAAATTAATTTTCATATAAAAGTTCTTTTTTCATTCCACAAATTATAAAAAAAATCTAGCCAAAATTTTATAACAAATCATTATTGAACATTTCTAATTCTTGTTCATACGCATTTCAATAACAATGTCATCATTTTCACAGCACCGAGGTACAAAAATGATAGCACTGTTACCGAAATGCACTTAAGAAGCAATTGAAATTTATGATTAATTAAACATTTAGAACAGAAACAAAATTGTGGTATGTCGGCTGAAAAAAATATTCATTTGTAAATTTTATTACATTTTTCATATTTAATAATAATAATTCTTTATTATTCATGTGAGAACAGTTTTACATTTTTAAATTCAATTTTAAATCTGATTTATGAAGATCTTATCTAAAAAGGGAAATATTTTTTTTAACTATAATTTTTCTTAAATATTTTAAATCTGTAATACATAAACTCTATTCTTGTGTACATATTTTACATATTTATATTCTCAATCTTTCTATCTTTATATATATATATATATATATGTTCGCATGGGTATACACTGTCCTTTCAACGCATGTATTTCAAATAATCGTAATAATAATAATAGTGGAAAACAATTTTCTCCGAGCTTGAAATGATCTCCGCGAAAATTACGGTAAGTGGTTTAATTGTTGCTTAATGCCAGCTATATAATTATCGAAGCTCGTTGAACGCCAGCCAATTAACGTAAACGGTCATGCGACGCCGGCTATTATTCCTTATGGCCTGACTGTAGCGTAATTTAAATGCAGTGGAAATTTCACCAATGATCACACCCAAATAGTGCCCACCCGAATTTACAATATTAAATGGCCGTCGAATTCTGAACACGTCGCGTTGAATTATTATGATTATTTTGGATTAAAACACTAGCCGGAATCAGGGTTATGAGAAAGGATGTGTTTTTAATTGGTATCGATTTTTTAAATTACTTTGATTCGTTTTCAATAAATAGTTATTTTAGAGGCGTGACCTGTGGACAAATATTCAATTATAGAAAAATATTCAATCATATTTTTAATGTTTTTGATTTCTAATGAAAAATTTAGGAGAGATTTATTATTTCACAAATGGATTCTTTGCACTCAACAAAATATAAAATAAATTCTGGTTAATCTTTTTCAATAAATCATTATTGAACTTCAATAAAAATTGATCATTGTTAATTTATTGAACATATTTGACTAAATTTCCTTATAGCTTTTGGCTTAAAAAATAATTTATTTGTGAAAGTGATTTGAAAAATTCATCTTATATTTGTCTTCGTTCAAATTATTTTGCATTAGAATATTTGTCAAATGCATATTCTTTTCTTAATTTATTCAAATCTTTATATTTCATCTGTATAAATATATATGATAAAAATTTATGTTAATCTAAAACATTTGAATGTTATCATTATTTAATTTTTTTAAACTACTAAATTATTATAAAAAATAAAAAGAATTTTTCTTCTTTTTTGCTGTACTATAATAAAAATTAAGATATGTAAATACATGGCTTTAACATAAAGTTAACAGTTTTTTTCTTGTTCTTTTTAAACGGTCGCTTAATTAGTATAAAATGAGATGTATTTTCATCAAAGAAAACTAATTAAAGATGTTCTATAGTTTTATGAAAGAGCTTGAATTGTGATAATAAAATAAAGTGATAAAAATTATAGACGTTCTTTACGTTAATTATTTTATTTCATATACTTGTATAGTTACATTCAAACAAAGCTTTCGTAATGCCGTAATTAAACCATTGAATACTAATTTTTAACCGACGATATATTGTTAATCTCTACCTTATCAATCATCAAACAAAGGGATTCAATTAAATAACTTGTACATTAAAACCATTCAAATATTGAGGTGTTATAAATGGAGACCCAGTCTGTTAGTAAATTGTTGTGTTGTCGACAAGCTGTAACTCGCAGCATCGATAGAATCAATATTCAATTATTACGTGTGAAAGATATGGAGGGTTTATGACATAGTTACACTAAAACGTCGCGTAGACATTCAACCATAGAATCGTGGCAGATAAAGAGAACAATAGTTTCGATGTGTGTGTGTGAAATGTGTGCGCAGACATAGCCGCTGACCGTACAGGAGGTATTTAATCTGGTTAACTATGTCGGTATTATGAGATTTCTCAGGTCAGCCAGATTTCGTTATGTTGACACGTTTCGTTCGCGCATCCCTCGAATGGACAATGCGAGAAATCGAGGTCGGACACTGGAAATTTCGTGCAAACGGAATGCTAATTGTTTACCCGCCGTTCACAGACATCCCGGACTTTATATATATATATTTATATATATATATATATATATATATATATATATGTGTGTATGTGTGTGTATACGTTGACTTTTAACGTACGTAACCTCTTTATCCTCATCGAGATAATCCAATATAATCTGTTCGATAGTCATGCTAGTAGTTTGATAATTACTCGCCGAACAATGTCTGATGCCAAAAAAGTTATATGTGCCACTTACTTAATTGATTTCGCAGATTAGTGTCCCCTTTTGTTCGAAAGTCATTGATATGACTTTGACAGCGAATTAAAGGTATTTCCCTACTAGTTTGGTGATTATTATTCATTTGATGATTATTGGTCGAATGCATTTGATTTAAATTACTTGTACTTAAATAACGAGAACTAATATGATGAGGGTTTTCCGTGACAACCCTTAACCGCTCATCAAAGCGAATATTCTAAATAATAATAACACTAATGGCAAACGAGAGTTGATAATTTGAAGTTTGGTATTAACGGTATGTTTGCAGAATAACAACATGTATTTTTATCGGAACATTGAAATGTTTACATACTCTATATTTCTATTGTTGTTATTCATATAAACATGTTTGTTTTTTTTTGTAAACAGGTTAAAAGAATCTGAAGAAAAAGAATATCGTTTTTTATTTAGACTTAAACTTTTTGTCCAATTCAATTAATTAATACTTTTATTTATAAGATTTATATTTGCGATCCCAATGAACTATTGTCTTGCTGGTTTTCATTCTTTTGATTCACGGGAGTTTTTATCTTCTTCGACTTAAGTAGTTGGAAAGTTATAATACATTTTTGGCACTGTGGATATATTCGCTTTCACAAGTGAATTCATTTTTACTCAACAAATCATAAAATATATTTCTGGGTAAAAATGTTCATTAAAATCATTATTGATTATAATAATTGTTCGCCATCTAAATCGCAATAAAGGATATATAAAATGATTAAAAATAATTTATTGAACATTTTTGTCTACAATTTTTTTGTAGTTTATAAGATAATACTGAATTCATTTTTGAAAATACTTGTAAAATTATCTACAAGTATATAAAAATAGCACATTTGCAACTAGCTGTAGAAGAAATACTCATGTAATTTAAAATGTTCAACACCATACCATTCTTTTTTTATATGTCTATTTTTATTAAAACATTACAAAGATGAATATGCGACAGTGCTTTAGCTTTATTTCAAATATGGAATATTTTGAAGATTAAAATGTATCTCATTTTTCTGTAAATAAACATTAATTTTCTACAAAAAGGCACCGAATTAACTTGTACATAATATATATATATATATATATATGTACGTGCGTATGTCTCTATTTACATATATGTATTGAAAAAAGTTAAATGATGTACTACATAAATATTTAAATTATATACTGTACACCTTTCAGCATATTATTATTGTGTTCTCTCTGATCGTTTGTGATTTACTTAACACATGTTTTAACTTCTGATTCTTTTTTAATTTAATATTCTATTGCGTGATAACAAGTCATTCTATGAATGTAAATTCAATTATTTTAAATGTGTTTATGATAAGTTAACTCACACCAAATTATGATAAAATGTATTATCTTCACTAGTTCGCTGTATAACTGATACTGAAAAAAAAGTTGTAATGTAATTAAATTGTAGATTTCGTGTTTCGAATACAAGAACTATAATTGAAACTTATTTGAATCGATGAAAATGATGAATAATCTTTTGATTTTTTTGTAGTGATAAGTGTGAAGTTATTGTAACATTTTTTTATTCTAATTTTTTGATTAAATTTATTTATACATTTTTGATGATTGAAACGAACTCTGAAAAAAAAAATATAAATATTTATTTATAGTATTTAAATTTTTGAAGTAAATATATATTTTATAAATAAATATTTTTTAGAGTTTCACTTTCATTTCACTATTTTGCCTTTGTTGTGAATATGTTTTATATTTAAAAATAATGAAATGTCATGTTTTCAATAAATCAAGTATTTATTCTAAGGTAAATGTTAAGATACGTTTGATCACAAAAAGTTTATGTTCAAACATACATACACACACACACACTCTCACACATACATACATACATACATATATACATATATATATATATATATATATATATATATATATATATATATATATATATATATATATGTACATACAATAAAAACATACATTTTGAAATACAGGTATGAAATTTTATGACACTTGTTTTTCCCCCATATACAATATTTACGGATTTTTTATTGAATATATATTTTTACAGCAAAAATTCTTTCAAGTCATGCTTTATATATATATATACATATATATATATATAATTTTTTTCATCTCAAGGAATCATTTTTTTATTAACCCTTCTATATATGTTGCTGAAAAAATCCGTCTATTCCCAAGCGAGATACCATTTAATTATAGTATTATTTTTATAAAAACAGGCATTTAACAACATATTTTTCTGCAAATATAGTTTAGAGATGTTAAAGAATATTATAATATATACAATATATATTTTTAATATTTTATTCATTAATTATAACTGAATATTATGTATAAAATTGTTATTTAATTATGATATATAAAATATAGTGCAGCAGCCATTCGACAATCTTTCTTGGTACACAATGACTATTTTTATAAAAGTAAGGAAGCAAGTACCATATGATCTCTTATTATTTCTGTACATATAGTAGATATTTTCAGTACCTCGGCGTTCTTAAATGATCATATCTCCATCTAAATACCCATAAGAATCAATTAAAAGTGATTATTATTTATTGATCATTTTTGATAAAAATTTTTTCTTTAAATTGCAGGAAAAATGCAGAAAAGCACTCTGAGCATTTTTAATGCTTTGAGGACCATGAAGTCATTAAAATTCACTTTAAAAACTATAAAAATGATCATAATAAATTATTTATCATCTGTTAAGATAAATTAAAAAAAATACTCAAATTATACTGTTCTCAGCATCAATTCGACAAAATTAATTTCTAAGTGGTTTAAAAAAAATAAATAAAGTAATTATTACATCAATACATACATATATTTGTATATATATATATATATAAATAAATATATACATAAATAAAATTATTTGTAAATGAAAAATATGGTTTCTTTCAACATATTGATTGTGGAAAGTGAAAAGTTTACAAACATTTTTTATATGATAATCACCGTTATCAGTTTTTCTGATCGCTTCTGAAATACACACAATTTACTCGAATAAAAAATTTCGTTTATTTCCCAAATACCCTGTCGCATGCTCGAATACCATATATTAAAGTAGATATAATTCGTAAATGATTAATTATTTAAAAAAAAATATACTTCATTATACTAAAATTTTAATAAAATTGAAAACGTACAAAAAATATAAATTTTATAGAACATGCACTGTAATTTAGACATTAATTTACATATATATATATATATATGGTTTATGTATAGTTATTATAAATAGAAAATTAACTACATTCTCTTTCTTTTTCTGACCATAAACCAAATAAACTTGAGAGAGATGCGGAAAATATTGTTGACGGTGATCAGTGCCCGGCGTCGATCACCGACATTCACGTAACACCGTCAATAAATCCTTTTGATGTTATTTTTAGACTAGATTCAATGAAGTAGATACACAGACCTTTGTACCGGTTCGTATACCTTTGCCGTTGTCCGCGCCTCTTCATTTGCTTTCTCATTTTATTCACCTTGTCTCCCTTTCAGTTTCTATTGGATACTAAAAGGGAAACGTTGAAGTTTCTGGTGCTCGCAGAGCTGAATATTTTAATACAAATATAGAGGTATAGTTGTTATTAAGTCAATTAATTTAATTCTATTCTGTTTTGTTTTGTTTCCAAACAGTGCGAATCTGTAGAAAATTTTATTCGGTTTTATTACGTACAAAATGGTGCAACGTGTGGCTGCGAATCAGAGTTACAAATATATTTAACACAATTTCGTTATATATTTGTATAAAATTTGATATGGACTTTAAAGTTGGAACTTTGACGAACTTTTAGTAAAATTATAATTGTAAATGTGTTCCATTCAAATAAATCTGGAAGTTTTATTGACAATGTAAAAATGTAACAGGATGAGAATTGATTTCGTAACTTTTTTTATTTTTTGAAATATTTCAAACCGTCTGACCTTAATCTTCTCGAATATATTATTTAATTTTGATTTATTTTTCAACATATGTATGTAAGAATTTTTATTGATTTTTTTATTTTTTCCATTTTATAAAATGTACAAGATTTAGATCGATGAGTGCATGACAGAGTTTTTATTTAAACACTATTTTCAATGGTTTAATATCTTAAACGTACTTTTACCTGTATCTCTCTGAATGTGTGTATATATATATATATATATATATATATATATATATATAAAGTGTATAAAACAATTCAGTGCCTTTTTTATAAAAAATGAATGTTTAAGGAAATATGGAATATTCTGGGCCGATTTGAAGTAAAATTAATAATGAAACCAAAGTCGGTGTTACCAAAATACACACCGAAAAATGCACTTTAAAATGAGATTAACATAAACGCGATGAATGATATTTTCATTGAAGGTTGGAATTCAGAAAACAAAAATGGCAGTTTTTTCCTACCAACCTAAAATATACATTTGTGATTATCACTATAGAATGGATTAAATATCTTATAATAATAATATTTATACACGACTGAGTTATAATTTAATGAGTTCATTTCTGCAGAATGGTCCTGCCATCTAGGTATCAATGGAAAATTATACAATTTTTTTATTGATCTCTTAAATTTCTTCCGTTGAAATGTTCTCAAAATTATTAATTGTCGCAGATTTCTCTTCATTAATTTAGAGAAAATTTGAGAGGAAGGGGTAGCATTTGATTGGTGGTCCAAGGGTGGCACCTAGTGTAAATTCGGCTCTGGGAATAGATATAACAAGTACAATATTTATTAAAAATTATAATTAATATTATATATATATATATATATATATATATATATATATATGTGATTATCGTGGACGAAAGGGTTAAATTTATATAATTGTTTTGCGTTATATATATTCACATAGTTGTAATATACAAAATATATATAATGTATAAAATCAAAAATGATAATACTTTAAAAGTCCCTCATGTCTTTTTTTACATGTTCGTTTGAACATAGTACAGTGTATTGATTTAGAGTTAAAACGAATAGCAATTCTCCCGAGATCATCATCATACATGATACGTTAACGTTAAAATATTGATCACAAGCACGAATTAAAATTTTAACATTTCCTATCCGAAATAGGTCACAAGAATATAATCATAAGCTCGACGCTTTAAAGAAAATAAATCGTGCTAAAAAAAGTACTAAAAATATATATTGCATCATACGAGTCGTAGTCATTAAAACTTCAAGTATATTTTGCTGCTTTTTATTATTACGAGTATAGCCATTGTTGTTTAATATTCTTATTAAAAATATGTCGAATGCAATATTATTATGATAGATAAATAAGACCTTATATCAATAGTATTCTTGTGAAGTATACATTATTATCTTGATGTATAACATCGTTATTAGATCATTTACAAGAACATGCTTATAAAAAAAAAGGGTTGCTTTTGTAACAGCACAGTAATCGTCTGGTAAATCTATTGCTTCTTTCAAGAGTTACTTTTTCATTCTTCGTACGGATCGTAAAAGACGACAAACATGCATTTGACGTGCATATATTATGAAAATGGGTACGGTGACACATTACCTGTGCAGTAAAATATGGAGTAGACGTACGATATTCTCCATCAGTGCACGGTAATGTGAAATTCAAATTTTATAATATACAACATCGGATTTCGCTATTTTTACTGGCGTTACCACTATATTATATATACATACTATGCATACATACATATACATATATACATACATACATAAATACATTCATATATATATATATATATACATATATATATATATATATATATATATATATATATATATATATATAACAAAGAAGTATATACGTGAATCCACTCAAAAAGTCACTGTTCTGTGCAACATTGAATTATGTACGAGTATTATATTATATTGCAACATGTACTTGTATTAATACCACATTTCATATTTCATGTTTATATAAAGTATCGTTTAAAATAGATTCATAGATTAAAATTCTGTTTCTAGATTATTTTATTAATTTTTCAGTATATATGTAAATATATATATATATTAAGTGTACAAAATTTTTAGTCTGCTTTCATTATTTAAAATTTAAATAAATTCCTGTCATTTTGAAAAGTTAGCATTAAAGTCTATAAAATGTCATATGTCATGATTTAATGATAAATATGACGTCACAAAACAGTAGTGAACACGAGGAGTAGCGGAAATGTATATTTTTGGTTCTGAAATTCAAACAAGTTTCAACAAAGTCAATCGCCATTAAAGCATGCATATTAATTGGTTTTCTTATCGGTGAAGGTAGTGTGTCACTCAATACTGGCCAATATTAGATTCGACGTTTTAAAATCTGCGATTTTAATGCCAGTGTTCGACCACGCTCTAAAATCTCACGAATATTGAAAGCCGATAATTTACTAGCATTATTAAATAAAAAAAATATTGCAGATGTAAGACAAACACTCGGAACAATTGTAACTCGATCGATCAATAGTTTTAAAACGATTGTATGCGATGGTAAAAATTCAGAATCTTGAAAAGTGGGTAGAACATGAACTCTTCGAAAGCAGCCTCTCTTTGACTCGACAAATACATTTTATTGCTTACGAGAAAACTTCAGAATTATTTTTGGTGGAAAATTGTAACCGAAGTTGAAAAATCGATTATGTAAGATAATCCTAAACGTACACATTCATGAGCAGACTTGTGGTAACTATCAACATCAATGAAAAAACCGAACATCCATAGCAAAAAGTCTTTATGTACATCTGATGAGACATGAGGAGTGTGGTGTTTTACAGGTGATTCAAGTTATGCTTCCGCGTGAAAGCATTAAAAAATGCAAAAAATAAAAATAACATGATTTTTTCATTTTTCAGTTTTTTTATATTTTCATGTAGAAACCTAAAATCACCCTATATAAGCTTTTCTAAAAGGGTGAAATCGTTACTACTGAGTACTGCGATTATCAATTAAATCATCTCGGTGACAAAATGATACATATAATGCTATTACTGGAAAAAAAGCTCAAAAATAATTTTTTGCAAAACAATTGTGGATGGTATGTTACTCTAACTAATCAGCAGACCATGTTTAATTTGGGGTGAGAGGTTATTCCAGACGCAGCGTATATACCCGATTTAACACCCTCAGATTATCACTTATTCTGGAACTTTTTCAGTTGGTCAGTGCTTTCGAGATTTGACTGAGATACGAAAATGAATCGACGATTTCATTGCCTCCACACTGAAGACATTTCGCGAAGGGATCTGAAACTTATTTGAGACATGTCAAAGCACATAGAAAGTGAGAGAAAATTGTTTTCATGATTGAATTATTTTTTATATCTCTCTATATATAAAATCAAAATTATCTACAAAAAATGACGTCGACTTATTTATTTGGGACGAGACTGATACCCAAATATGTTTATTGTTTCATTCGGTTACATGTATTTGCTCATAATTGACAAGTGGGCGAGCGCAGTGAACCCGGAGTTGACGAGCGAAGCGAATAGGAGGCGGAGCCCACTAGTTATAAAAATAAGTATAAATTTTACCAAACAAAGACCAAAACTGTTGTACACATCTAATATAAATCTATATAACTATATATATATTCATATATATATATATATATATATATATATATATATATATATATGTACAGTGATTCAATTTAGGCTTCCATAAGAAAGTATTAAATGGGGGCGCAGGGGTTGAGATGAGGAATGTTGTTTTTATTTATAGTATTTTAGTTCAATTCGATATTAAAATACCATTAAACTAAAATACTAAATATTGAATATTGAATAGCAGGTTTTTTTTAATATTTTCGTATGGAAGCCTAAGTTGAAACATCCTATATATATATATATATATATATATATATATATATATTAAAAAATCTTTAATTGAGTAACTAAATTTATAAACTTTGGAAAAACAATTTTTTACTTCACACTTCTTACAAAACCAATATAGCTTATACTAATGAATTTTAATAATTACTTAGTTAATAAAAATAATCTCGATTAGATTTTTCTGTACGTAGGTTTCTGAAAATGGAGACATTTCCATTGAAATGACTACAATCAATAATCAAAAGTAATCAATAATCATTTATTGAACTTTTTCAAAAGATTTTTTTTAGATTTTAATGGGTAAAAAAATCATTTGTGAAATTCAAGATAATATTAGACTTAATGTTAATACAACTAAGAATGCCTTCCATAAAAACATCTTTGATCCACAATCATTGATGACAAAGGAGAAATCTGTACGACTAGAGCATATATAAATTTGCTATTCTCTTAAAAGTAACATTTTTTACCTATTGAGAAATTGAAATTAGACATGAATTAGGCAATACATATATATATATATATATATATATATATATATAAATATATATATATATATATATATACATATATATTTACAAAAGTACAAATGTATTCTTCTGGGATCGGTATTAAACAATAATATTCATGTAGATATTTTTAAATAAATATTGATAGTAATATTCATTACTTATTATGCTTTTAAGCTTATGAAATAATATATTATTAAAGCAAAAAAGTAAATCTATTAAAGTCAGTCGATAATACTCTAAGCACTTTAGTCAAAACTGAAACATTGAACAAATGTGCGTGTATGTGATATATATATATATATATATATATATATATATATATATATATATATATATATATATATATATATATGTAAACATGCTATAAAATTGGTGTAACACTACAGCTGTGTGTCCATTATGAATATGCAATATTCATCAACGGTCGTTTTACAGTATCTGCAGTATGGTGTCAGTCGTCTGTGACTGAAAGCACGCGAGTTCAACTCCCGTCTACTAAAACATTGCTTACAACAACAGTTGGTGGGATGGCGTGAGTTGCAAACAATGGGTTGGTGATAAAACTTTGTTTTGAAATCCGTTAGTTGGTTCAAATATCGATCGTCTTGAACAGATGTTGGCGTTATTCGAAAGTTCAGTCGAACACGAGTTTTTTTTCCTTTCTAATGAAAATCATTGAGCTTCGTAAAAAAGTTATAGCTTAACGGGCACACTTTTTTCTTTTAGAGTGAAATTGGATCAATATGTTTTAAAAGTCGAATTTAGTTTATTGTATTGATAAGAAAAATATGAGTTTGTATTATAATTAATAGTAAAATTGTTTATGATCAAGTTTAACTTTGTGTATTGAAACATAAAGTAAATTGTAAATGTGTACTTCAGAATGAAATTTAAAATCATATAAAGACATTTTTATATGACCTTTGACACAGTTATTTTGAAATCATCTGTAATCGTTAAAGAATAGTTAATATTTTTAAAAAAATCATTATTTTCAAAGAAAATATTTTTTTTTCTAATTTAAAGAAATAATTATTGAGTACTTGTTTCAAAACAAAATTTCATATTCCCAATCGAAAAACATTTATTTATTCATAATTTAGGCTTTCACAAATATATATTCACACAGCCATAAATTACTAAATATTTTTTGATCAAAAATATCCTATTATTGACTATTAATCATTTTTAATTATTTCTTATTTACACTCGATGGCTATTATAGATATATATATATATATATATATATATATATATATATATATATATATATACATATATATACATCTATTTTTTTCAAATTAAATATTTTTTATAGATCTAAACATTTTAAATCTTATAGATGTTTTAAATATATTGAAATTATCAACCTTTTCACTTATTCTAATAGTATCAGAGAAATATCTGATTTTTTAAACAATAAATTAGTATATCTCAACAACTATTAATATTAAAAAATAATAAAAAGTACAGAGTGAACTGTTAGAAATATATTAGACAGAGAAATTAAAAATTATATAAGTTTTAATTATTAAACATTCAATTTTTTCGTACACTAACGCTTCGAGGATGATAAAACGGTCATCGAAATGAATATTAGCAAGAATGAAAATTGATTAATAGTCATTTATTGAACATTTATTATCAAATAAATACTTATGGTTTATAAGGAAGTGAAAATAATCAATAATAGAACTGAGTTGAGATATAGTGTCCAACTTATATTATTAGGTTGGTAGGAAAATAATTGCGGTTTTTGTTTTTTGAATTCTAATCTTAATTTTTTCAATGTAAGTGTCATTTCATCGTGTTCATATTAATATCATTTTAAAGTGCATTTCTGGTCTATATTTTAGTAACATCGACTTTGATTTTTTTATTAATTTTGCTTCAAATTGGGTTATTGAATTAAAGATTGAAAAGAAACAAATTGAAGCAATTTTTTGTATAAGTTCAGAACGGGTGGTAAAGCAGCAGAAACTTCTTGTAAACTAAACTATTCCTTTGATATGAGTGCCGTTAAGGAACATACGGAGCAATGATGGTTTCAAAAATATCGTGCTACAGGCGTCCTTCTCCAGTTCATAACGACGAACTGAAGGCTTTAGTTGAATCAGAACCACGTACAACAATTCGAGAGCTTTCATAAGATATAGACATTTGACCGTTCTGGGCCACTTAAAACAGCTAGGAAAATCAAAAAAGAGAAAAATGGATATGAATTTAAAGATCATAAATCGCAATTATTTTTCTATCAACTTAATATATTAAATTAAATTATCAATCAAAATTATTTTAAATCTCTTAGAAAATATATGAAAAGGAAGAAAATCAATAAACATTACTTATTAATAAATGTACTGTACTAAAATAATTAATATTTTTTTAAAATTAAAATTAATGAAACAAAAAGAACATTGCATATAAAACAAAAATTATAACTGATATTATAAGAATTTTTTACAACTTGACCAATTATGTTAGTTCACGAATTACAATTTTTATGTCGTTTTAATTAATCTTAACCATCTCAATCGATATTATTTTCAATTAAATATTTTTATTTAGTTAAACAAAAAGATATTCAAGTACATTATTATTAAATTACTTTAACGAGTTACTAAAGAATGTTGAAAAACACTATTAATAATTTATTCGTTCTTTTACCTACAACATTAAAATATTTCAAATGGCCTTAGGTAGTAACACCACTAACTTCTTTGAAGTTAATTTGATAAAGTTATTAGAGACACTAGCACGATATTTGAAACATTAATGAGACCTGAAATACATGATGGAAAATAATTAAATCAATTGATGTAAAATAAAATAATAGTTAAAATTTGGAGATACTTTTCGTTATATATATATATATATACAAGTTTATATATTCTCGTAAATATTCGTATATGTCAACATTTTAGATATAGGTAACAATTTAGACATGTAATCTAAATAGTCAATATTTCGTAAAGGACGTGTAACAACAGTAATATACCTATAGTTACATTACTCGTAGATAACAAAGCTCTAGAGCAACGATTCGAACGCAAGAAACGTCATTGAATTGGTGTTGCTTCAGTATATAGGTAACATATATGTGTGTGTGTGTATATATATATATATATATTTGTATGTATGTTTGTATGTACATAAGGGTAATGCTAGTAGCGGTATATGGTACTATTGTAGAAACAGGTCCGTAATATAGAACGGAAGGAGAAGCTCTTTGAGACAGTAATGGCGACGTATGGTGCTTATTGCGGCGACGCTCGTGGCACCCGCTTATCTTCATTTGCCAGTTTCAGACAACGTAAAACCAGTTCAGCGAACGGTCCGTTGCCAAATGAAGATGGTTTTATTCTGGTCGAGTCGAGGAAATAAGTTTTCTCGCCGATTAGGTAAATGTTCGGTATATGTCCTATTATATTTTAAAGGAGATCCGGTTTGATACTGATAGTTTTCATATAAGAGCGCAATACAGTATCAAGTTAAAAAATAGATCGTTTAAGTTTGAAATTCAACTTTTCTTGAATTAAATTAAATGAAAATAAATTTACTGAAAGAACTAATGTGTTAAGAAGTCATAGTGGATGAGATGATTTAAAATAATTTGATATTGTTTCACTACAAGTGAATATTATTTGTTGTAAAAATTGTATAATTGTGAAAATTATATAAAAAATAGTTAATCATATAAATTACCGAAATTATTTTCCTGCCAACTTAATAGTAACATTTTTAATTATTTTGATGCAAAATTGAAACTGCTTATACTGAAGTTTCGTATAAAATAATTATTGATATTTAATAAGTAATATAATATTATATATTATTATAAATTTGTAAGATAACAGAACAATGACTTAAACAATGTTATTGTTAATTATTTTTTTATGGCGATACCTGATTTTTCTTAGAAAATATTGAACCGGTAGATTTTATTCGGTGATATTTGTAAAATATGGACATTTTTAAAAATATTTATTTTGTTCCTAAAAACTCATTTTGTTAAATATTGTCATAAAAATATTATGAACCTATTTAATTAATTCTTGACTATATAATAATATATGCATGAATATATGTAGATAGCTTGACGACTTTATGAAAGATGAACTAATTTATAAATTGCATTTTCTATGTAATGAGACCATATATAATATATCAAACACTTTTATGAAATTGGCCTATAGGTTATAGGAATTCGCTTTGCCTCGCTGTAATAAATCTCTACGAGAAGTAGTTGAAGCAAAAAAAAGTATAAAATTTATAGTTGAATCTTGCCCCTGGTGCAAACACTCTCGACTCGAGAATATTTGTCGTAAAAATTCAAATGCAGCCTTTTTATGTTATCA
Source organism: Acanthacorydalis orientalis (assembly GCA_034766995.1). Classification (NCBI taxonomy): domain Eukaryota; kingdom Metazoa; phylum Arthropoda; class Insecta; order Megaloptera; family Corydalidae; genus Acanthacorydalis; species Acanthacorydalis orientalis. Next base: position 10,491,037 of record CM068314.1, read on the forward strand.
TCGGCAAAAAAATGAAACTGATTTGATCGTCTCCGTCGAACGTCCCACGACGTCATCGAAAAATTTCGATCAAATTAATATTGAAATATCCTGATATGCATATAGTGGTGGTATATGTGTATATATCGGCAACGGTGGCGGGCGCACTATCGCATAACGCGAGCGGCACGAAGCGAGTCGCGTTGGGATAACGCCACTTCGTATCCTGGCGGGCGATAAACGTCATACGCCGCCATCGCGCTCGCAAACCGGTCGGCTAAGAGTGCCGCCGCCGAATACGAGCATTATCTCGAACACAGTTTCCAGATCACGACACGAAAATTTTACAGCCCATACTCGAGCAAATTGACATTACACTCTAACGTCTCTGCGTCACGATATTTCGACGATATACTTACGCAGAGCTCAACGACCAACCAACCAAACAAGCAGCCAGTCGGGCAACCAAGCAAGCAGGCAACCTACTCACCTACATATTAGATAAATATACATATTCACATGAAATGTCACGCCGCGATATTCTTTTCCGATATTAAAGTTTGCTATTTACATCAGCTATGCATATATGGAAGAAAGAAAATTTTAGATTATATGAGATATGTAAAAAATTATTACTTTAAGCGAGCATTACTTCACATACAATAGTCTCTCTCTCTCTCTTTATATATATATATATATATATATAAGATTGTTATAAATCATAACAACTGACAAGCATAAATACGAATATACATTTTTTCAATTAATATTCAGTAATAAACTAAAATAAAATTATATATAAAATATATAATTTTCAAAGGTTTTTTATTATCTCTTTCCATTATTTATTTTGTTTTTCAATACTTTTTAATAAAAACTTTATCATTTTGCACCAAAAATAACATCAGATATAAAATAACCTCATTTAGACTTTTGAAACTTCGTTCTAAACTTGTTATTTTACAAGGAATAAAAATATTAGGTTGATAGAAAAATAATTGTGTTGTTTATGACCTTCACAAGTATATACGCTTTTTTTTAATTTAAGAGGTTTTAAGTGCTTCAAAACTATTGGATGTCTAACGTCTAATTTTTGTACAAGCACTCGAATTCTTGTGGGTGGTTCTGATTCAACTAATGCTTTCAGTTGGTCGTTATGAACTGAAGAAGGATGCCCGATACCTTCTTCATCTTCAAGGCTCTCGTCCCCAGCACGAAATTTTTGGAAGCATCATTGCACCATAAGTTCCTTAATAGTATCCATACAAAAAGCATCGTTTAGTGTACGAGCAGTTTTTGCTGCTTTACCACCCGTTTAAAACTCGTACAAAAAATTGCTCTTATTTGATTCTTTCCATTTTTAATTCAATAGCCCAATTTTAAACAAAATTAATAATATAACCAAAATCGATGTTAACAAAATACAGACGGAAAAATTCATTTTAAAACAATATATTTTACCAACAGAATATTTAAAAATAATTATAAAAATTAAATTTTAATATTTCTAATAAAACGCATACAAGTACTAAAAGTTATGTCGAAAAAAATAAAAAGTAAATGTTGTAAAATTTAGAAACGATCTAAAGTAGGAAAGAAAATGCATTCTACAAATCTACTTCATTTTCAGAGTAATAAATATCTTACTACCCCAAAATAAATTACAAAACGTATAACAGTAGTTTAGTACTATGTATAAATTTACATTTACAAATGTATTCTTTTTCAATGCATTAACCACCAAAAAGTTTTCTAATCAAAAATGTCAAATAAATCATTTTGGAACATTTTTGATTATTTATTATACACATTTCAATAGCAATACCATCATCTTCAGAACACCGAGATATACAGAAAAATTTTTTTTTCAATAATCATTTATTGAATTAAAAAAAATTTGACTTAAAAAATCAGTTGTGAAAATATAAATCTTATTCAAAAAAAAATTAAAATATTTGTTTGCGATCAGTTAAAATATTAGTAAACTAAAAAATATTTTTAAAAGATTTCTAATTTAATAAGTCTATCATTTTTAAAACATAATTGAGAAGTAATAAAATTAAATTTTAATTAATTTTACAACGTTCTCGAAAATAACTTCCTGGCATAAGCACTGAAACTAATCATAAAAGAGAATAAAATTAAATTAGCACACAAGTCAATAATAACATAGTTACAAATATTTAATTTTCATGAATATAAATTATCATAAGCTCAGTATTACTACGTATCATTTATATATACTATTCGATAACTGTGTCATCCATTACAATATTAATATCTTATAAAAAAAACATACCTGAAACCTTTTTTATTTCAACAGATAAATAAAACTATTACTATTATAAATATAATAAATGAAGCTAATATGAATCTTCATAAATTATGTTAAAGAATAAGTCTTTCATTAATAAGCACTTTTGTATAAATATTTAACTCATATTTTTTATAAAATTTTACTCTTTACTTTTTATAATGATTTTAATTATTTATTTAAAATACTAAATAAAGATATACAATTAAAATAAGAATCTTATTATAGTAAAATTGGATACATTTTAATTATTTACATTTCCTTTTAATTAAACAAACGTGAATGTGGGTGTATCTGTGTGTATATATATTGAAAATAACACAATTAATCAAATAGTTGGAAAGTGGAAGGTATCATGCATGTCTCTTATATTACATTCCAGACTAAATTCACTCATGTATTATCGTTCAGTTTCGTAATACTCTTTTGTGTTTGTGTCAGCGTTGGTAAAAGAAACCTTATTACACGAAAATTAAACTTTATATGAGCCATAGAATATAGAAGTCGCTTTTTCTGTTCAATATAATGCTGCCGCAAATTTATTTTATGGAGTGTTGTACGCAACACGGCACTATTTATAAACTGTTATTGATCCTAACAGAGCTACATGTCTCAAACCAGGACTGTGAGGTCATTTAAATTTCAGTTACATATTTTTACATGTGTACTACATATGTAAACGATGATCAAAACAAATATGTGTGCTTTGCTTTGTATTTAACATAAACAGATTTATTTTGTTTTGATTCGTTTTTCACACTCTATTTTCCTCTAGAAGTGTTTATATTTATTTCTATTTATATATACATATATACATATATATATGTATATATATATATATATATAGAGAGAGAGAGAGAGAGAGAGAGAGAAAGAGAGAGAAGAGAAACAGAAGAGATAATATATACACTTTTTTATTGAAAAATAAGTGTTCAAAATGATTAAAAAATAATTATTATACAGATACAATTTTTAAATATGTATGTTTAGGGAAGTGAACCGTAAATATAAAGAGTTCGATAAACAACAACATTTTTATTTTAAATAATATCTTATTTTTTGTTTGATCTATTCCTTTTATCTGCGAATATTTTTTTTATTTAACTGTTCAAAAATTCTTTGGTGTTTATCTTGATTTATTTTATTTGAATTTCTGTCACGATTCCATGATTTATGGAGCATTTTCAGCAGAGTAAAAGAAAAATCTGTTCAGAACCTGAGAAAATATTCGAGAATAAAATGTTTTATATTAAATACCCAACATCGATTTTTTGAATCAAAAATGTCTAAATATTTTTCAATAGGTAGATTATAATTAAAATTAGATTATTTTTAAAGATAATCTGTGTGTTATTTTCATCTAAGTATTCAATAAAGCATTAATACAAACCAGAATATTTTAATTAATATGAACTTTTTATCATTCATCTTTATAATTTTCAAAAATGATTTTTTTTTATCCTACAAACCATTAAACAGTGTACCAGTCAAATAAAGCATTATTTATTATTGTTGCTTATGCGTATTTCTAAGGCAATATCAGGGCACTAAACTATAGAAAAATCTTCAAGATCATAGAATAGACAATTTTCTATATTTTGGCACTATGAATATTATTACATCACTTTGGAAATGCGCATGATCAGGAATAAAAAATAATCAATAATGATTTATTGAACATTTTTGACTAGAAATATTTTATTAGTCTAACGGATAAAAAATTAATTCTTGAAAGTGTATTGAGTCAGTATTAGAATTATATGTTGTCGTCTTTATAATCTTTATTAGGATGCATTTTTTTTAAAAAAACAACATTGTCTTCCTGTTTAAGATAATAAGATTTCTACCTAATTTTTTAAAAAAATAACATGTTTTTTTACTTTATTATTTATTTTCACGCTTTGATTTTTTTATTAGGATTAAATATGTACATTTCTTGAGAAAACTTATTTCTTAAATTCTATTAGTATTTTTTACTTTTTTTTTAATTATTTTAGAATAATTTTTTTTTTGTTTCTTATTTATTGTTATGATTTTTTCTCTGTGTTCTTTTTTAAAGAAGATATTAAAAAAGAAAAGGAACTACATTTGAAAGAATTTTATTTATACATCATATATATACATGTATATATATATATAACTTAATTATACATTATACCCGTGTAATTTCGAAATACAACCGTATCAAATAGATGTTCTGGTTCATTAATACAGACCTGCGTATGAACGTATCGTATACAGTTGCTTTTACACGTGGTATACCGAGCAGAAGGAGCCGTTTGGTGTGATAATCAACCAAGCAGCCAAGAAAACAGCGTGCATTTCGTAGTTCTGCGGTTACTGGATACGAACCAAGCGTCTTATTTAATGGGAACGTCTGTACTAGACGACCACCTGTGTAGAAAATGTACAGAATCACGTACACTCACACACAAATACATACATATTCTGTATATATGGAAGAAGCAAATGTACAAGTTTTTAATTATTTCAAACGTGAACATATTTTTTTTATTATGTTAGTTTTATTTTCTAAATTTATGTTATATCCCATTACTCCAATTAAAATATTTTTTTTTAAAAAAGGTATTACGTGTAATATACTTCTAAGACTGGAAGATAAGCTTCTAATGATTTCAAGTTTTGTGTTTATTCTCTTATAAAGAATCTTTTTTTAAAAGAAAAAAAGGTTTCAAGGTATTTTTTTCTTCGGTGAAACAAACAGTATCGTCATTGTAGTCAATAAAGAAGTATACTAAGAAAGAAGACACTCGTTCTTTTAAGCTGATGTCTTTTATTCTTATAATTGCTTGTTACTCTTTTTTTAATCTAATATTATTTTAGTACAATAGTAATTCAATTTGAAAAAAAATGTAGGATGTTATACATTGAATTCAATTTTCTTAACTGAAAATTAATTTTATATTCTTGTGATTTATAATAATAAAATATTTTATTAAGAAAATAATATTAAAATAAATATAATTGTTTCTTATAATATTTTTTCTAATTTTACATTCATACGATTTAATTTCAATTAATAACATTTAATAAAAATAATATTTAATATTTTTATTTAAGAAACGAATAAATAAATTATTTGAAAAATAATGTTGTTAATTTTTTATAATTATACTACATTTATTAATAAATTTATTTATCCATAGTATAGTTCTGTAACTGGCTTAATTCACTTTCATCTGCATGGATGGACAAAAATTTTAATCTGAAAAATAAATAGTTTTTTGGTCATATCGAATTTCAGTTAATTCGTATGTCAAAGGGTTAATAAAATTACTTGTAATTTTTCATCAAATTATTTTACTACATATTTTATTTCCAAAATATTAAAAATTTTAATGCGAATAAGAAAAATCATAAATGAGTTTAAGAAAGAAGAAACATATTTGATATACTTTTCTTTTTGCTTAGTTCTTAAATATTGAATAAATTTGTGGTACAGTTGTGACTAAATTGTTTATTGTGTTGTAATTGGGACTAAATTCACTGTCAGAATTGAATTTTCTTCTCCCTATTAAGTACAATATTTTTTTCTAAGATATTGAATAATTAATATTGAAAGATATTCAGTAATTAATTATTGAATATCTTTCCAATATTCACAGAAAAAGTGTTTTCACAGGATAATACTTCAGGATGATTTCACATGAGACATCCTCTTTCTCTACTCCCCACCCCCCTCCGTCTTGTTGTTACAAATTTCGTAACACATTTTCGTCTCGAACTTGAAAATTAACTCCCAACGCGGCTAAAGAAGTTTCACTTCAAGAAATACTATTTAATTTGTAATAATATAAACAACTATTTATCTACTTTATAAAAAAAATACTTTTTTATTTTATTAATATTGCATTCTTACAATTCAATTTTAATGTAAATGTACAAAAATATTAGCATTCAAATGAAAGTCTTAATAAAACTAAATAAGATATTAGACATAATATTTATGTATATCAACAGTGTGTGTATATAGATTCAAACTGTTCTTCAGTTTGTTTAGCTTTGTGTATAAAATATTCACTGTGAATAAATAATTAATTAATCAATATTATCCTGTAAAGTATCTCACATAGTAAGACTAAGTTGTACACAAAATGTGTGAATGTATATGAGTACATTAAAAGCGGTACGAATCACTTAAAAAGGAACGAGCTGATGCACTGCAAGGAAGTGGTGTTGGTGGTGTTGAACGGATACTGCCAAGCGTTAAACGAACTTTGTTCCATTCCCAGTTATGTTTAGTCGGATGTGTATCAAGCTTAGTTTTACATTTTGATTTTGTTAGTTTAACCTACAAGTTGATTTCTCTTTAGGAAGAGTTTCGTTTTAAACATGTTTCATAATTATGGATATTGTATAAATATACATATTGTTTATGTATCATCTATGTACTGCTCAAATTTCAACAGATGTAGTAGGAAGTTCTATTTGGAAGTTCGTTGTATTTTGTTTTTAAACTAAATTTAATTAGCTACATATACATATATATATATATATATATATATATATATATATATATATATATAAATATATATGTATATGTATATATATAAATATATATGTATATATATATATATATATATATATATATATATATATATGTATGTGTGTGTGGGTGGGTGTGTTTTCGTAATTATACGTGTATTTTAAAACCAAATAATAATGTTATCTTCAATATTATATTCAATTTTTGTACTAGAAAATTCTGTAAAGTATATAATGTTGATAATGTACTTCATTTAATAAAATATCCTGTTGAGAAATTTAATAAGACTGAAAATGAACAAACAACTCAAAACTAAATCGCAATTACAAAACGTTGTTTTCAGGAAATTAATAGAAATGATTTTATTAAATGTTTTATTAAATATATAATAATAATTGAATGTTTAATTATCCATATTGAAATTATAGCTAATAATAATCAATAAATACTCATTTCAGAAATAAAAACAGTTTTTCTTTTAACTCAAGAGTTAATATTCTGTTCTGTTTAAATAGTGAGCAACTGAAAATAATAGGAGCGAAAATTATACATATAATTATTCCCTCTTTTAAAGAAAAATTCAACTAGTTTTTATCTTTATATTTGAGGTTAGTTTTATAGTTAGTTAAAAAATATTTTTCAGTTAATATTTTAAGTGATTGTAAATATTTATTTTATTTTATTTTCTTTCGCCTTATATTTTCACAAATGACATCTTTCTACGTTATAAATAATAAAAATTTTAAATCAAAAATAGTCAGTAAATGATTATTAAAATATATTAAATAGCGCTCTGAATGTAATGGCATTTCCATTGAATAATTGCAAAATTGATTCTTATAACATTTCGATACGTTGTAATTTTTCTTAAAATAAAAGAATAATTAATAATTAAATATGGTTCTATAAGAATATCTTACAATATTTGAGTTTATGTTATTTTTATTGAAAATAAATGCAAATAACGCAAAAAAAATAACTGTCCATAAAATGGTAGTTTTAAATTTTAATTTATATTTTATCAAAATTAAATTGCGTTAGTTACAAAAAAAAACGTAATACTGAAATCAGTTCTTTATAATTTCTCTAAATAAATAATGACAGATCGACTAACAAAACATTCTATTGAGTATTTTGTCTATGAGTTACAGATCGAAACAACAAAAAGTAAGATAAGAGGATAAGATTCGAAAAGTTTTTGAAGTATCTTTGCAACGAGAAACGGTACACAAAAGTGTATTTAAGCATCTTACAGAGGTCTTTATTCGAGAAAGGATTCACAAAGGCACATAATATAAATAACATTATTTGAATGTTACTTTTCAGTTCGAATGCGTTGTGATTAAAAATAATTAAGCATATATTGTGTTTTTTTTTAAAAAAAAGAATATACTGAATTTCAATCATTTAAAATTACATTATATCTAATTGGTTAAAAAGTTCAATATTTATTTTATAATAATGTATTTTTTACAAGAAATAAGCTTCCATTTAAATAATAAATATATTTTTTAAACGTTTGTTTATTATTATTTCTTTACATAAGAAATCATAATTATACTTCAAGATATTTAAAATGATTATAAAGAATAATACGATAAAAGATTGCTTTCTAAGTAACTACGGTAACCTGATTTGATCCATTTTAATTTTTATTTATAGGATTATTCAAAAAAAAAATGTATATAAATAATCCTCAAAACATATGAGTTAAGATTAGAAATCTTAAATTCCATTAGTTAAATTATTTTTGTATTTTTCTAAAAAATAATTTATACAGATATAAAACATTTTATAATCTTTTATATTATTATTTTAGATTTACCATTTCAACTTTATATTCAAATTGCAATTTATAATAAATTTAAAATGAATAATTTAAGAATTTTATCTAAGTACATTTTCTTTAAGCGAAGTACGTGATATTTAAATATGTATGTGTGTCTATATAATTTCCTTGAATAATTTATATGTAAATTAAAGCAAATTGATATCAACTTCGTTTATAAAGTAAGATAAAAACTTACTTCAGTAATCTATATAAAACAATTTAATAATATGTAAAGTTTTACTATACATTCTTGTTTACTTTGTGCTTTAGCTGTGCTGTGAAATAAACTCCCCAATCTAACACTTTATGTTCTTCTTATACAACTCACTACATGTACACCGGTGCGTGAACATATAACAACTATCTTAGAGACGCATCTCTTCGTGCACCATCCCACTGTTTTCATCGTTCGCCATCCTTAATAACCAGCGTCATGCCATTTACACAGTATGTGAGTGGCAACTGTACCTGTCTGTTGTATCGTGTGCTCTTGTTTAGGCACTCCTGTCTTCATGCCAGACACTGCCTGAGGTTGAGGTTCGCGTTAAGACACGGGAACATTTCTCTCACTCTCTCGTACAGTCTCTCTTAATTACTGTTACAGTATAGGCAGGTATTCTCATCACACAAAGATGACGAGATTCATACGACAATGACTTAGAGGTTGGTAGCAGTGGTAACAACTATGGGTTACATACTATTTTATCTTCGTATTCAAGTGAAGTGATTTAAGTAGTCTCAATTGCTAGTATATTTACTTAAAATTGAAACATATTTTGTTATGATGAATATATTCTACATTAAAATAATTCTCTGTTTTTTTTATATACAAAATGTTTTTGTTCGCATTTCGATTGAACAGGTCCACTGTCCAGTCTCCCTGGACAGATTTCATTTCCATGCTGAAGATAAACTATTTTAAGCATGCCAGTGAAATACACTAATCAACAAATACACCACTGTACAAAGGGACTATACAGTGGACTTGTTCAATCGAAACGTGATGTTTACAACGTCTGAATTTAATATTTTATTGTTACGTTTCAGATAATCAAATTCCAAACAAAAAACGTTGAATACTACGAAATCCGAACTTCTATCAAACGTAAGTCTAATAACAATCAAACATTATTCATTAAACTTTAAAACTATTAGAATATTTTACGTGATTAACCGTTGAAATCTATAGTTAAATATTAACCCTTTCCGTATAATAGTAGAACAGAACTATTTGCACCCCATACATTAGTATTATTAAACTATACAGTTGACAAGTTTATCAATAGCTTGCAGAAGCATGTAGAATTGCTAACAGGCATATTGTACATATCACGAAATAGTAAATATAGATTAGAATCATTAATGAAATATTCTGGAAACTATTAAGCAAAGCAAGTATGTTTAATTGAAATTGTCAGTAAATAAATAAAAGAATTGAGTCCTTTTCGTAAGATGTTTAAATAGAGAAAAGCCTAAAAATTTTGCAAAAATTAATGATTAAATCATTGTAATCTATTTACTAGGCTGGTGGAAAAATAATTGCGGTTTTTGTTTTCTGAATTACATGATATACCCTTAATTTTTTTCACTGAAAGTGAATCATTTCATCGTGTTGATGTTAATTACATTTTAAAAAGCACTTTTCAGTCTGAATTTTGATAACATCGATTCTGATTTTATTGTAAATTTTGCTTTATTTTGCGTTTTTTAATTAAATATAGAAAAGAAATAAATAAAAGCAATTAAAGAAACAAAAACTTATCTTAAACTAAACGATGGTTTTTGTGTGGGTACTGCTAAGGAACGTGCAGTGAAATGGTGATTCCAAAAATTTCGCACTGGGGACGAGAGCCTTGAAGATAAATATCACAGGCGTACTTCTTCAGTTCATAACGACCAACTGAAGGCGTTAGTTTAATCTAATCTGGCAAAACAATTCGAGATCTTGCAAAAAAGCTAAGTGTTAGTCATCCAACAGTTCTGGACCATTTTAAACAACTTTAATTAAAAAATGTTTATAAAGTTGAAGATCATAAACCACAACTATTTTTTCTACCAACCTAACAGAAACACTATAATTTTACGTCTACAATTTGTATAATGAAGAAATTCAGTAAGAAAAATCAAAGTTTATGTATTTTTTTCAATTTTGAAGAAATGTATTATTGTTCATGGATATTAACACATTTTTAAAAATATTAATATTATAAAGACTGTATAAAAAAAAACAAAACTATAAGATTAGATTATGTTACAATAATAGTTTTTTGGGATTTTGATTGAATTCAGTCAACAAACTAAAATAATTTTAAAAAAAGAAAATGTTTCCCTGAAAAATTAAAATGTTATTGATTGTATTCTGGAAAATGAAAGTATCTCATGCCATAAATAATTTCTTTAGGGGGTAAATACTCAATTAATAGTTTCACAAGGATCTTGTGGAGCATCTGAGCGGCATATGTGTAGATCCACGAATAGAAGCTTCATCTAGATAAAGCTCCTTCCTCAGTAAAGAAAGATTTTAATTCAAAAACAAATAAAAACACCGAAACATCTGTACTATTTTCCAGGCATTGCTGTTGTTTATTTTTTTCTGTTTCCAAAACTAAAAAGTTTTTTGAAAAGATTCTAATTTAGAAACATGAAACAAATAAAAGGGTATACAATGATGTAAAACATAAAAATATTTGTAAATGTGGAAACGTGGAATAGAAATATGCATTAAGTCTAAAAAGGACTACTTTTAAGGAAAAGTTGTACTGAAATTTTTATTACTTTTCTCAAAATTATATATATATATTGACATCCAAATAAAAACATATTATTTCTAAATTCATTATAACTTTCATTTTTTTCTCCTACCAGATAAATAAAATTCCTAGTTCGCTTATAGAGTACAAGAGAAGAGAAAAAATAATTCAGTATGTTATCATACTCTATTTTCATAATAAAATAAATATTGTAAGTGAATTTGTACATATGTACAAAAAATAAAATCAATTTGAAAAAAGCTAACAATTTGTATTTTAATATTAAAATTAATTAAAATGATAAAATTTTATAAATATATGAAAAAATGTATAATTGAAGTAATGTTATTGAAACAATCAACGTCGACAATATTTATTAAAAATATAAAAACGTATTCCAGAACTTTTTTTCAATCCGACGACTAAAGAAATTATTACGTAGAAAGTACAAATGCCTCTCACGTATCTGTCTTTGACACTGTTTTTTTTTCTCCTATTTTGAATGACAAAAATATTACTTGTCAAAAGCAGAACAACACTTTCATACCATTGATTAAGTTTTTATTTTTAAAAATACAAAAAGTCTACCAAATAACATATAAAAGAGGAAATGAAATAAAATATAATTTTTATACAGTGTTTGTATAAAATGAGTTTCGTATTTTCTCTGTAATGTAAATGTAATTAGATATTTTTCTGTGTAACAATAGTAATTTTAATCTATACTGAATTGAAGATTTATTTAAATATGATACGATTTTAAAAATTATTTTTTACCTATAGAAATTAAATGAGAATGATCAATTGTAATTTAATAAAAGTCATATTGAAATTTCATATTTCAACATTATAAATAAAATAAAATATATAAATCAGTTTTATTTGATTGAAAAACTATTTCATTCTAAAACAAACACGTTTAAATCAGTAAATATTTTTTAATTTCCTAATCATCGTTATTACTTTTTAAGGAATTAAGAAACTTTAAATTCATAATTAAAGTCACAATATTTTATATCAAAATCGATTCAAATCTATGAATATTTACCGAATTTTCATAGAACATGCATATAATTTATGTTAAAATATTTATTGAGATATTTTTCTGTGCAACTACTCTTCTTTATTATTCTTCACAAATCCTAGAGACCCCATGTATAACCTACTTTTTTTTATTCTCAGCGTTTTTAAGTAGATTTTGAACAAAAAGCGAAAATGATCATTATTTAATTTATTTATATAATTATTACTTATTTGTTTATTTATTGTAATCATTAATATGTTAAATTTATTAAGAGAAATATCATTTACATGTTTTATTAAAATATTTTCTATTTTTGACAAATTTAAATACAGATATGAACAAAAAAATTAAAAACAAACTTATTCAATACTATCATATAAAGGAAGCTTGAAATATAGAAAAAAATAAAATATGTGTAGTGTATATCATTACATTAAAACATATTTTTTTGCAATTGAATACATTGATTTATATTTTGATTAATAGTTGCGTGTTAACAAAATAAACATCTATATTATTATTTAATCGTAACAGTATATTTAAGTCCAATAGTAGAGAACAATTGATGGTAAATGATCTTTATTATTTTAGGATAACTTAATAATAACATACAATATGTGTCATATATATATATATATATATATATATATATATATATATATATATGTATGTGTACAGTAGACCCTCGCTGAACGACCGTATTTGGTATAGGACTAACAGTCGTTCCTTGAAATGATCGTAAAGCTTCATGCTTCATGAAGCCCTGTTGTTATACGATCCGTCGTTCGGCGAGAGTCTAATATATATATATATATATATATATATATATATATATATATGGGGAGATGGAGATAAAGAAAGAAGGGCAGAATAAAACATAAAATAGTTTTGATATAACTATCAAATATTCAATGCTAATTTTTTATGAAATATTAAAAGATAGAAAAATAAAAAAATCTAACAATTTTGCATCTATTTTTATTATGAAGAAAATGGTTCAATCCATGACAATATAATTAATGTATCAGGAATGAAAATAAATATGATTTCTTGTTGGATGAATAGAAAATTCTGATTTTAAATAACACATAATGATCAGACTTTCGCAATAAATTCTGTTTCCATTCCACAGATCCAAAATTTTTTTTGGTCAGAAATGTTCAATATATCATCGTTGATCATTTAGATTATTAATTATGCGCATTTAGATAAAAATTTTATTATCTTCCGAATACCGAGGTACAGAAAAAGCATATTTGTTATGAGAAAATGAAGAGATATAAATATACTTGAGTTTAATTTATTAATTATGCTTGGCATGAGTACGTTTGATATTAAAATAACTCAAGATCATAATAAAAGAAAATTAAAATACATCTTTAGGATCTTTATATATGTTTTATTTTGTAGCACATAAGATATTGATTTATTAAGAAATGTATTTATTTGAATGCTTGGTGAATATTTTATGCATTATATTATGAGTTTCCATTTTAGAAAACTGAATACTTCATGTACTAAAAAGAAACTACGTCTTACAGTTTAATATTTATAAGAAATCTAGATGTATTTTAAAAAAATTTCAAATTTTAAGAGAACTACACATATGATGTCAATGTCAAAATCAGTTATAGTGAAATATAAAATGAGTGACCTAAATCTAATAAGGAATGCCCTAAGAAAGTACAATTTTATAAATATAAATATGTTTTAATATATATATATATATATATGTATGTACGTATAAATTAAATAAAGGAAAAAATAAACATATTCGAGTACAACTTTCATGTAATTTCAAAAATCAGATGTGAAATGCGCGTTGACTGATTTTTATAAAACGTCACATAACAAGAAAATGATTAAAACTCTATTAACGTAGATTTCATTCACAGAATACATCTAGGCATTCATCGGTTCGACTCGGTTTTTCATTTGTCTGACAACATTGTTCTCTCTCTGCATATAAATATTTGTTACGAAAAAAAAATAATAATTACGCCTACAGCACGAACAACGAATGGGAATATTTCTTTGATGTGTACATTAATGATTTTTTGTCTGGAAATGTAAATGTATATATATATATATATATATATATATATATATATATATATATATTTATATATATATATATATATATGTATGTATGTATGTATGTGTGTATATTTATGAATAATATATGTATGTGTGCATATTTATGAATAATTCATAACTTGTATGAAATAAAAAAAATGTATGTGTGGTTTTAGTTAAAATTTAATATTTCATTTGTTGTTTATTTTTGGTTTAGATTAATATTATGAATTAATTTTTATAAATATTTTTGTGTATAACGCAAATGTTTTAAAATATGATACATTTTTATAAGAATTTTACAAAGTTATTAAAAATTTTAAATCTATAGAATATGAAAAGAAATAAGAAGGTACTTTAAATGTTCAAATGGAAGAAATAATTATCAATTAAATGCATTAAGAACTTGTAGTATAAGGCGACAGTTTAAGTTCGTAGCTCTCATTTAATAATCAAGTTATAAAAGGTTTAAAAACAGGAGTAGTAAATGAATATTTTGGAAAAAACATAACAAAATTAATACTGTTTAATAACTTCTTTACAATCTAAAACTGGATTTAAAAAGAGAATATTTTTTTTTTATTTCAAGATATTAACTAATTGTTAGTTTTTTTTTATTTAAATATTGTTTTATCAAACATTTTTTTAGTAATATGATGACAAATTATTTTTACAGCTCTAATTATATTTGAAATTCATTTATTTATTAGATCATACAAAATAATTTATTAACTTGTGTTAGTAAGTTAAGCATTTTTGAATTAAAATCATTTTCATAAAAGTAATTACATTTCTCATGCTAATAATTAGTACTATTAAAATTAGTATCTATCTGAGAACAGAACCCGTTCCAAAACTAATGGTAGATACATACACTTAACTGATTCAAAAATATTGAGACTAATAAGATAAAATATACAATTATAAATGTATAATAGTTGTGTTTATAACCAACAGTAAAATTTCTTGAAAAGTTTATACGTTTTAGACTTCATATTTTTTCTTGAAAATAAGCAATATGTGAGCGTGTATATATATATATATATATATGTGTGTGTGTGTGTGTGTAGTTGAAACTGGTAATCTTTTGTCGAACAAATTTGTTACACTGTCATTCCATTTGATCTGTCTCTCCTACAGATATGTATCTCTGTACGAGTATGTGTTTATAAGCGATGTAATCCGACGTGTCGGTGGTTCCGTGCCGTCTCGCAAATATTGCATTATGTGTGGTAATTTATTGATTAATTTGAAAACCGAACGGCTTCCACCGTTCCTGCTTGCAGAACCATACACCATCTCCTTCCGGGCAATGAAGAACACCAAGGCCCGTATAAATCACTGTTGATTATTACAGAGACTGGTTCTGTTGCGCGCGCGCGAGCTTACACACCTACGTTTATATAATAGTTTAGCTCATTGCTGTCGCCGCCATTCTCTCATTAACCGGTCGGTTAAGGGCGTCGCGAGAGTGAGACAGAACGTACGGACGAACGGCGAATATTCTGCGACCATGTTACGCGCGTCGCTTGTATATTAACCCGTTTGTGGAAGCCTATATAATTTGGCTCACGGTGATGCATTTGATTATTTATTGCACCAATATATTTCGGCGAGAGACATCTCAGTATTACGAATATAATGTTATCATAAATACTGAAAGCCTCATAAGTACGCGAAAGTGTAATAATATTAACATGATGTTACTAGTAGAGTACTTCATTTTAAAATAACATAGCTCGAGATAAGGTAGTTCGAAACGGTTATTTATTATATGTGCTTGGTACACGACTAATGTGCAGATAACTAATACTTTTTGAATGAAATTCAAATCAAATTTTCTCGTAAACATTTTTTATTTAGAAGAAAATTACTACTAGTTTCCAATTAAGCAATTTTCCATTATTTATCAATTATTTCTTCAAGGTTTTCTTTCTTATTAAATCCTTTGAAGCCGGGGAGAAGGAAAGGGTGCTAAAACTGTTTAACAAATATTTTTCGATTAATTGGACATCTTAAATAAAAATTGCAAATATTGTCGGTTATAAGAAAAAATATGTTAATTCAGATTAGCCGTTAAAAAATTCACATCTATCTGATATATCGTGAAAAATCGTTAATAATATTTGAAGAAACGAAAATATCTTGATTAAAAACATAATTGTTGCAGTACAAAAATTGATCACAATTAACAATTTGCAGAAGGAATATTATTGTTGAGTGTAAAAAATTTTGAAACAATCAATTATGCATAAAACGGTTTCACATCGGTCACATCTTGTGCATGGATGTAGAGTCTGAGAATTTTTTATACGCCTTGTTCTAATAATAACCATTTGGAAAAAAAAATATTATTCAACCCAATTCTCAAGTTCACAATTTTTATAAATTTTCAAATAAAAAAAACGAGATTTTTCTGATTTTTGGACGACCATATTTTTTTTAATGAAATATAGTTATAAATTTAGTCTCATTAGAAAGTAATTAGTAACCTTTAAAATATTATCTAAAAGATAGCACTATGAGGCCATAGTTTCTTTGAAAAATATCAATGGATGCTTAATTCCACGCCCAGCGTCAAAGGGGTTAATGTAATATTGAAATATGGATTCATCTTAAGCTCATTAACGTGCAATATATTTTTTTTAAAAAATGTCTTCATTCACTGCATGAAACATACTAATATAAAATATAAAATGTTATTTAAATCAATTTTAAGTTAGAACACATACTAATAGTAGAAGACAGAAATTCAAATGACTCAAAAATACCAACATAAATAGTACAAAAGAATATTTATTTTTCAAAGTAAAAATTTAGTTATAGAAAATTAACTTCTTCTTCAGTGAATACTGTAAAAGATTAAATTTTTATTTTATTCTACATCAAATTCATTTATTTAAAGCAATTTAAGCAACTAAATTTTTAATTTGATAATTTTAAATTTTACACAAATTCGTATATTAATTTAATGACATTTTATATTTACTTCCCAAATTACAAGTTTTTATGTTCACAAATGAGCTATTTTTTCATTCCGCAAACCACAAACAAATATCTGATCCAAAATGTTCAATAAACAATTATTGATCATCATTTATTGACAAATTTTGATCAGGAAAAAATTGTGGTTTTTAGGGTGAAAAAATAATTTATTTGTTAACGTGAATTTAGTCACGATGCGTGAACTGTATTCTAACCAATTTTCATATAATGGTTTTTTAAAAAATAGAATAAAAATTCTGACAATTTACTATATAAATTTGGTGATGTTGACAAATTTACATTTATAAATTAATTGATCATTGATTCCTCAGGCCACAATTTTTTTTTAATCAAATGTATTCAGTAATTGATTATTTGATTTTTACTTATTTGAATTTCGATAGCAATACTATTATCCTCATTTGCTGAAGTTAAAAAAATATAATGTGTGGGGTGAGTGGAAAATTAATGTGCAAGGAACCTCACAAAACAAATGGAAATTGAAACAGTTCCAAATATTTTAATTCAAATTCCTATTAAGACAAATTTATAATGTTGTAAATCTTACATTTTGGCTCGGAACTATTTTAATGTCTAGGTTATTATTTATTTTTTTATAAATGCATTTCTAATAAAGTATATTTATTAATGATAAATTTTATTTGTCAAAGAGAGAACATGTTCTTCTAATTATAAATCAGTAATCAAAACGTAAAATAATAAATAGTAATTAACACATATAAACCAAAACTCAAATATGTCTGTCTATATTTTTTAAAATCAGAATATTTGTAAAGAATAAGATACTCTAAATTAAAAAAATCGATATACTATTTAGTCAATCAGTCAATAATAAGTACTATTTACAATCTATATGAAAAAAAACTAATAAATTTTATATGCGAAAACACATTGAAATATTTTAACGGTTTCCGTTTTAATTAAAGAGCACAGATCACGGACACGATAAAAACGATAATTAAAAAATAATAAATGTAAAATGTAAACAGAAAAACAACACGAACGAGCGTTAGCTACGCTGCAACAGAACACAGCAGTACATTTTCAGAATGGAACTTATGTTTTGTATAAATAAAAATGACGTCGGAATATTTTCCCCGAGTCTTCGTAATTAAAAGAGTTAAAAAAAAGTGTTGCGTTAATGACTGCGATATTAATCAAATAATAAACGAGGCTGACAGTCCGTTCCAACTTTCGTATGACGAACTACTTCATTTCATAAATTTGTAAAGTTCAAACTTTAAGATACTTGAAAGTGTCTTTCCTCTTAAAGCCTACTGTCAGATTAATGTCACACAGTTTCAATCTATTTCGTTGAATTTCCCGAAAGTGGAATTTGAAATCAGCTTCTTACTTTATCACAGTGAAGAATAGACACATTCTCTTATTTCTCTTACGCACGAAGTCGCGTCGACCCGTTACAGAAGCATATTGTTAAAGTTTATTATGCCTACAAGTTTAATTAAAATATTCACGCATTGTTTTCAATTTTACTATATGGTTGTGTGTACGGAATTACGCGAATTACATACAATGCACACACGCAACAAAAACATATATATATATATATATATATATATATACATATATATTAGGTTGGTGCAAAAATAATTGCTGTTTTTTAATATAAGGACGCATATATCAGTTAAAAATTATGTTTATTAATCAAAATAAAAACCATTCGTCTGCACACATTTCTCCCAACGAGAAACAAGTTTGTTTATTCCTACAAGATAGAATTCTGGAGTTCTGGAATCAATGAATTCATCGAAAGTGCTTTGAGTTGATGCTTGATATTTGAAAGCGTTCTCTCGTAGGAAATTACTCAAATGTTTAAAAATCTGTCAAAGACAGGTCTGGAGAATAAGGTGGGTGAGGTAAGATTTCATAATGTAGTTAATTTAATTTTTTTTAAAATCATTTGTGAGACGTAATAGGGCATTATGAAGAATGGGTCCTATTCGATTGACTAATGCTGACCGGAAACGATAAAATTTCTCATGCATTTTTTTTCACTTTCTTGACAATATTTTTCTGCTGTTATTGTTTCACCAGAATTTAAAAAGTTAATAATGCCACTTGCCGGCCACCAAACAGTGACCATAATCCTTTTTTCATGAAACTTCGGATTATGAAACTGTTTTAATGCTTCTCCTCGTTCTAGCCACTGTGATGAACGTTTCTGATTATTGTAGAGTCCACTTTTCATCATTTGTAACAATACAATTAAGAAAGGGATCATTTTTGTGACACAAATTTCTCGCCCACTTGTCAATTACAAGCCTGTATTTGTTACTAAATGAAACAACAAATATATTTTTTAAAACTCATTCACGCAGATGTATTGCAATGTTGCTGTTTCATATTATATATATATATATATATATATATATATATATATATGTTAGTATGTCCATATAATAATTATCGCAGACAGATTCCAACGTGTTATTTTATATATAAGATAAACATATTTAAATATCATAAAAACCTCGACGTCACAAATAAATAAGTCGACGTCATCGACATTTTTGTGAATAATTTTAACTTTATATATAGAGAGAAAGAGATGTGTAATAAATGATCAATGAGAGTAAATCACACTTTTAGTGGGGAAATTTTAAAAATTTACAGAATATTAGGTCAGAAAAATTGGAAATTAGGTCATAAATATGAAATTTCCATTTGTAAATGTTATCTATCAAGCTACATTTTACATTTGACACTGTTGTCAAAATTTATTTTCATAAATCAATATTGCACTCTCCCATAAAATTAGAAATAAAATCTCAGTTGATTTGTGTTTATACGTATTTCAATAGCGTTCTCATCAATCACAGAATACTAAAATGTAGAAGAATTTCTGTACCTGGGGTTATCCATCAATCTTTGTACCTTATCGCTCTAACATAGTGTCATAATAAAAATTCTTATAAGCGAAAATTAAAAATATTTTTTATTTTTGTTAGGAAGTGAAAAATTCATTTATGTAAGTCTTCTTTATTTAAAATATTTGAACTGCATATTGTATAAATCGAGTAGAATTCAAAGAAAAAATAAATCCGTGCAGATTAAACATAAATATTAAGTATTACTCATTGTATGCTATCTATCTTTCTTCTAGAAAATACAATAAAAATATTTTGAATTTTTATATTAGATTAAGTGTATTTTTTAAAAAAATTAAAAGAAAACTATTGAAATTAATTGAAATTTCATCCATAACTTCAGAACGAAGAATTCTAAAGTTCAAATAAAAAATATTTCCAATATAAAATAAAAATTAACTAGAAAATATATTTATATATTATGAATTATATCACAAATTAATTTCCCACTCATAATGCGAATCGTATATTTTTTTTCATGTCAAAAAACTCATTTTTAATTTTTGCTTCAACGTATTTAGATATCGATTTCATTATTTTTAGAACGAATAATTGCAGAAATCTAAGATATTTCTGTATCTAAGAAACTAATCAATTATTGAAAATTTTTAATTGTTTTTGTGTTAAATGACAAATAAGTAAATTTAGTCATAAATCAAAATTTATTTTAAAGTGTTTTTTTGTAAGGGAAATATTCTATTGGGTTCAAATATCAAGTAGAATATTGAAATAAAATATCTAAATGTTGAATAAAATATTTTACAGATAACTAACTTTTTTTAGTGTACTAGTATTTAATATAAAAAGTAATGATAATTTTTCAAAAAATTTTATTCTATATAAACTTATATTCAGGTAAATAATTACAAACTTTATTCTATAATTACATTCTTTTCTAAGAATCGTGTAAAAAATATTTGCTCGTCAAATATTACACATAATTACTTTTTTCTCAAAAGTACTTCTAATTAGAATTTTTAATTATTAGATTTTCTAATTATTTAATATTATTGACACAGAAATTTCATACGGAGAATTGATATTATACACTCGATTAAAATTATTTCTTTGCAATTGTCTGTATATACATTATGCAAACTCGAACGAAATAATACATAGTAATATAATCCTCAGATACTAATTTCAATTTTTCAAATTTTTAATACTTTATATACTCAAATCTCAAATATTTCTTCATGGAACAGAAACAGTATTTATTAATTTTTATTTTACATGTAAACATTGAATATTTATTATTTTGAATCCCATTAAAATATCAATTCTTCTATAATTTAAATGTAACTGATATTTGTACGTGTTTCTTTTAAAAATATTAAATTGATAAAAACCGATACGTTCCATCCTTAAAATATCGATTACAACGGCAAGAAAATAAATTGAAAAAGACATATTTCAAGGAATATTTTTTTAAATAGAACATCTATATATAATACACTAAATTATACTAGATTACTTATAAAAAAATAAGTGTATTAACATATATTTTAATATTTAATACTTATTTCTTTTATTATATTATTTTCATGTTAAATATTTTAATACGTCTTAAATATATATTATGAAATAAATAATATATATATATATATATATATATATATACTCATAACATGAAAGTAAATTTATTTACTATTCACAGTTATTAACAATGATTTTATATCTAAAAAATAAAGTCCGCCTTTTTAATAATTAAATTATAAATAGTGATATATTAAAGAAAGGATGTAAGTAGCAGATTTCAGAATAATAGATACATAGATATATTAAAATACCTTTTTTTACATGAAATCTATTTAATTATACATATATATATATATATATATATATATATATATATTACACGAAGTAGTTGAATTGGTAGTCGTACAAGCAACGCATAATAATTAGACATTGTATATAGTAGCTCCGTGTAGAGCCTATTGTCTTCTAGTTATTGCTGTATTCGTGCCAACAGTCGTTATAAATCAGTTTGGTAATTTAGACGTAATTAAGAAAAACTAATTAAAGTGAAACCCCTGCCATATATTCACCACATTTTAAACGTCTCTTAATGTAATAAGGTTCTTAGCTCAGCTAATTGAATGTATTAGCGCTACCCTTTGCCCATCTATTATTATAACGCTTAGCACGCATACGTAAGTGCGTTGTACAATTACAAATAAACAATTGTCACAATCAAACGAAAAATTACAACTAACTTATGTAATTAAACAAGACACGCATGCAATTTAAAGCTTTTTTTATAAAAAATAAGACAATTATGTAATATTTTAGATAATTGAATGATCACACATGAAGAATAATTATCCTTTATTGAATAAAGTATTTTAAAAAAAATACATATCGCACACACGAATAAAGGTTAATTATATTACAACTTTTTAGAAGCATATCAGTGTTTATAATGATAAAAATTGATAACTAACTTATATTTAAGCAGTTTGACATCAAAATATTAACTGTTTATTAAATTAATGAGTGAAATAAAATTATATATCAAAACCAAACATAAATTTCTTTGGGAAAATTAAAACCATGCCAAATTTAGTGTGCAGCGGTATACATTCAGATAAAAATCTTTTGAAATATAAAATTTTTAACTATTAGTTCCAAAAAAAAACTATATGATCCTGGATATGTAGCTAATATAGAAAAAATAGACAGATTCTAATATATAAGATTGGTAGAAAAATAATTGCGGTTTATAACCTTCAAATTTATATAATTTTTTAATTTAAATGGTGTAGAACCGTTTGGATGACTAACGCCTAACTTTTGTACAAGCTCCCGAATAGTTCTAATTCAACTAACGTCGTCAGTTGGTCGTTATAAACTGAAGAAGGACGCCCGTGACCTTCTTCATTTTCAAAATTCTCGTCCGCAACACGAAATTTTTGGAACTACTGGTACATTACACGTTGCTTAAACTATAAACTCAAAATGCTCTTATTTGCTTCTTTTCTATCTTTAATTCAATAGCCCAATTTGTAGCAAAATTAATAATAAAATCAAATTCGATGTTACCAAAATACAGACCGAAAAATTTACTTTAAAATTATATTAACATGGACATGATTAAGTGACATTTTTATTGAAAAAAATAAGGTTAGAATTCAATGAAACAAAAACCGCACTATTTTCCTACGATCCTAATAAGATTATTTTTAAATTTTATTTAATATATAATTCTGCCTTAAATGACAATTGAAATATAAATAATTCTAGAAGTAAAGAAATTTTTATTCTGAATTTATACACAAGAATTCGCTTTCTTTCTTGAAATTTCACCTCGTATATTTTTTTGTCGCCTTAATGCTTTTTCTACATTTTCTATCTGTACGTGATTCCTCAAACTCGGTATTTTCTGTTATTCCATCAAAAATTATTTTTTTTTAACATATTATATAAATATTTATTTTTTTATTGATTTATTTCTACAGTACTTTAATTTATTGTATTTTTGAGCTTATAAAATCAACTTTATTGTTGTATTTTGGTTAAAATGGCTCTCTTAGTTATTTTTTAAAATATAAAACTGCGCTTTTGTGATGAATTTAATCATTCACCGTAATAGTCTGTCCTTGAAATCGATTTTTCAAAGATTAAATGTCTCATTTCTTGTTATATTTTCAAAAAAATATTGAAATACAAAACTGAAAGTTAAAAAAATAATAAAAAATGTTATTTTTATAACAAACACAATTCCAAATCATTACTAAATCAAAAAAATGTCAACTCTTCGTTTAAAAATTTATATTTATAATTTCCATTTACATATTCAATAGTGTCAATATTAGTTTTAACTCCGTATTAATATGAAATTAATTTCTTTAAGAAGTATTAAATTATCTTGAAAACTTGTTACGAAAGTAGGTTACACGTAAAAGTCTAAACACAACACGTTCAGTATAATAATTTGATTACTTGAAACGTTAAAAGAAAAATGTACAATCATCAAATATTCTTATTTATATGAATTTCTTTTATACCAGACGATACATGAAGAGCATCGATTTTATTTGTGCAGTCAGTGAAAGTACTTTTAGATGCTCTTAGTTATATACAGTTCGTTTTAACTCTGTATAAAAAAAAAACAAGCACACTCTGAGTATCTGGTTGCAAGTAAACAGAATCTGACTTCGTTATACTTTCCTTGTAAACAACGCACTCATCTGCGAAAAGGCGAGTAGATGATTTTATTACATTATAGTACGAAACTTCATATTCTTGAGATCAAATTTAAGTCAGAAATATGATAGGCACTTTCTTACAAGAATACAGTTACAAATTAAATGGTGAACAAAAAGTTAATATATCAATATTATCAAAATTCTACCATGATTTCAATTTACATATATTAACAATATATATATATATATATATATATATATATATAAAGCTTTGTATAAACAAGAATATATTTTTTTAAATAAAATATTCACTTGAAATATTCATTAAAACTGATTTTAAATAAAACTCATACTGAATAGTGCTGTAAATGAGTTTCATTCATTCATTATACTTTTTTATAAAATGAATTTTATGTAGTTTTATAATTAGTTTTTTTTTTAAAAAAAAGTCTGAAATGCTTTTGACAAAATAAGAATTTCATTTGGTTGATATTCATATAATTGTTTATTTTAAAATGATATATTTTATTAAACTAGTAATAGTATTGATTAAACAATATTTTAAAATGGGTTAAAAAACAAACTAGAAATATATTTCCTATTTTTAAATCATATGATTATTGTGATGATTTTTATAAATAATTTAAATTGATAAAAACAAACTTTATACTACATTTAGAAAGCTTGGAGAAGCAGACGTTTATTTTATTTTTTTGATTTTGAAATTTTAACGGATCTATATATATATATATATATATATATAGATAGATAGATAGATAGATACATAGATAATAGCTTTTTCTAGTGATTCGATATAAAATTTTTTACTCTTGAAATTTTTAATATCTCTATAAAATTATGTTATAATTACTAAGATAAGAAAATATTTTGGATACTCAAATAAACTAACTTTTGTTTCTCTGACAATTTTTAAAATATGGACAAAATTATAATTATATGTTTTTACATCTGTGATTCCATTGTAGATAATTTTGATGTTCTTCATCGTTTAGTTCATATAAGTGTCTCTTCTCTTCTACTAATTTTGGAACAAGTATCATTTTGAGATACAAATTAAGGACTTCAATTTTAGTCTAATATTTAATTTTATATGGCATTCCTACCGAAACTAGTCAAAGAGAATAAACACCCAAAAGGATGAAGAGAATCAGGACAAATAAGTTTTTGAGACCGTAAGAGCTACAATTCTGGTATAAATTTTAAATAGATCTATTTGTATTGCTTTTTTTAAAAGCTCTTTTTTATTTTAGTAATTCATAGATTTAAATATAAAAAAAGATTTACCTGAATTTATAAAAACAACATAATGTTCATAGGAATCTCAGCTTACCTGTAACAAAAAAATGAATTTTAAAATACTTATTACACAAGTATGAATATATAACATAATATAAAAAAATAAAAATGTCTCAATTTTTATAGAAAAGTTTGTTAGACAAAAAAAAAGGAATTGACAAGAAGAAATTTTCTGAAAAATTAAAAAGATAGTATTATATAATTCTGAGATAAAATATTTTTAGTTACATTTTTATATTTAATTTATAAACTTACGAAACAATTCTGAAATTGAAGCTAGATTCTATTTCACAAATGAATTCTTTTCTCACATCATGATTCACAAACAATTTTCAAATCAAAAATATTCAATAAATTATTATTGATAATTTTTCATTGTTGGTTATACTTATTTTGACATAGATTCCATCTTATTCACAAAGTCAAAGTAAATATAAATCATAAATACAGATATTTTTCTACTTTAGACCTCTGAAAGTGCTGTCCTCCCCATTTAAATATTATTCTAAAGTAAAAACCAAACATTATTTTACAGATCGGAAAATGTTATGAGAATTGTAAGGTCAAAAAAATCATTTGTAAAATTATTTATCTATACTTTATTTACCTTCTATCTTTATAATTGATTTGATTAATTTCATTTTTCTTTCAAAGAAAATATAAGAATTATGACTAAGTACACACACACAATAAGTATAGTTTTCCTTTTTCACTATGATAGAAAAAATGTACATAAAAATAAATGCATAACTTTTGTACGATTTGAATTTGAAGTCATACAAATTATGCCTAATTTCATAGTTTTTCACGATTTGAATACTTTATTAATTTTGATACGTTAATTATAGTATGTAATCATTGTCATTCTGATTTCTCATTTTTAATGTTAGAATATCTTTGCCATTAAATCGCTGGTATAAATCATTTACATTCTTGGCTCACTTATAAAATCAAACTTTATATATATATATATATATATATATATATATATATATATATATATATATATATATATATATATATATATATATGTATATTGTGGTATAAAAGAGCTACATTTGAGACGAGTTAAAGTGCATTAGGTGGTACGACTAGTCGTTGAAAACGCGGTGACTTCTATTCAGTTAAAGCTCACATTTCAAACGGAACGAGAAACAAACTAGACAGAAAGCGCACACAATAGTTGCGGAAGGACATGAGGTAATGTAGGTGTACTTATATAAGGAACGGTGATAAATTAAAGCGCTCGTGACCTCTTGCCGACTGCCATCACCTTATACAATACAGACACAAATATATATATATATATATATATATATATATATATATATATATATATATATATATATATATATATAGACATGTGTGTGTGAACGCACAAGCTGCACTGCTTTCTCACCCTCATTATTCGGACGGTCTCAGACATGTCCACTACACAAAAGCTGCACTACGACTTCACCTCAACCTCTTGTAGAATACATCGTGTACGAATACACCACATCTATGTTTTCATCGACTACACAATGGTGTTACACCTTTTATTCCTCGTGACGAGATACCGTTCAGCTACTTAAACAACCACTGTGACACCCAGTAAATTCATTTCATGATGGATTGATTTCGATTCTGTCGAGTATTTACTAACATAAAGTTGCTTCTGTAAATACTTGTCACATATTATTTCATTTATCTCACTTAAATTGACATATTCAGTCAATTTACTTTTAGTACGTGTGTATATGTATATGTATGTATATGTATATATATTTGGAAAATGTACAGAGGATAAAATTAAGAAACTGTATAAATTACTTATCGCTCATAAATACCGATATTAATTTATTATTGAATAACATAATATTCCGAGACCGATATCATCACGAGTAACTGTAACGAAATAATAAAAATATTTATCCAATTTTATTCATATTAAAATTACTGTCTGAATATTGTGGATGGGTTTCAGTAAATTTCTTTCAACAGAAATTTCTTTTTTATTGTAACCGAATACTGAATACGCTAATATTAACGACATGTTGACAAAAATATGACCTTTTTTTAAAAATATCTTAAGGGGCTTGCATAAGTTTACCGTCTAAAAAGTAGTATGATTTTCATAATTTTTTTGACATGGGTATTAATGTTATAGGTTTCAAATTTTGTACAAATTTAATATATGTCCTGAACAAGCTCTCTTAAGTATTCATTAAAATTTTTTTTATCAACTATGAAAATATAAATTAATTAAAGGATTGCATCTGTTGCATGGCCAATCGTTGTACACGATTTCAGCAACTGCGTTGATCTGACACCAAAAATAGTATAATATAACATACTTGTAGTATAATGTAAGAACTCTTGTATGACTAGATACTTTTTTGAAATTTTTAAAATTACAAAAATGGCAGCCGTTTGAAAAAAAGGTGATTTTCTACTCATATAACTGTTTATTACTAACAAATGGAAAAGCAATCAAAAAATATCCGGTTTTATTATAGAAAACGTTATTAAAAATGTTCAGTCAAGCTTTCAAGCTAATCGGATGACTAGTTTTTAAGATATAATGTACACCGTTTTGAAAAGTAAAGTTTTAAGAATAACGAACTTCCCACTCCAATCCGCCTCCACTAAAAACGCTGTATCTCCGAGAATTTTTCGAACTTTGATAATTTTTTTTTGATAATAAGACTTTATGGTTTAATAATATATAAAAAAAGGAACAAAAATCGTTTTTCCAAGCTTTCAAACTTATGCAACCCCCTTAAGACACACGAAAAGTATTTACTAATTTTTTTTGATTTAAAGTGACAATATCTCCTTTTTTATAATTTTTTTCGCGTATTTAGGTGTTGATCATGTTTTTATTTGTCACCATGATATTAATAGCCGTACATGAGTTTGTAAGCTCCAGACAACAGCCTTTTTCTTTGATTTGTTCTAACTATGATATTATTGTAGTTCCTCTCATAGTGTTAAGATCTTGAAAAAGTGCTTTTTTTGCTAATGATTTCATAAGTATGGTTGTATATCATTATCCAAAATTATATAAAATTTAAAAAATAAAATTGAAATGACACCTATTTCACGAAGAAAATTATAACAATGCTATCCTATTAAAATAATACACATTTTTGTTATAATTTTCATATAAATGTGCAATAATTGTATTTTATGTATTACTAAACTTTACAACTAATTTATATATATATATATATATATATATATATATATATGAAAAATAAGCTAAAAAATTTATATTTATTAGTTAATTCACACTCATAGTCATTTGTTGCACAAGGAATGCAATGTGCTGATATAATTATTAAAAATATTCATCATAATATATTTTGTTGTCTATAATTATTGTAATTATCTGCAAAGGTAATAAAAAAATGAGAGACGTTATTGTTTGTATCCAGCAATCAAATATAAAATTCTAATTATAGACGGAAATGGCTATAAACGAAATGAACTTTTATATTGTTCTCGCCGTAACATCAAACAAAACTCATGTAATGAAATACCTAGTGGTTGATTTAGTTAGTAGTAAACATTACAAGCGTGAACTGCCTGAAGAAATATACGAAATGGCGGTCATATTTTTCTACGTACATATGTATAAACATATATAAATACATACATACACACTATATACATATATATATATATATATATATATATATATATATATATATATGAATGTATGTATGTGTACGTGCGCATACAAGCTTAAAGCATAAAGGCAGCCGGTCGAAAGAGTGAAACTATGTAATCGCGGCGTGAAGTCTCGGCGAGTCGAAAAAAATATTTATTATCGCGTGTGGACTTAAAAGCTTTTCCACCTCGACAACAAATCTCTAAAGCTTTCGAGTGTGTGTCTTCACAACATGGCGTAGTCTACTTTAATAACGTTGTTACATGAAATGTCACAATTTAATTTGTCCATTTTCAGCGTATATACATATTTACTTTACACACTGGCTGCTCTCCAGTGACGTAAATTTTATTTTTAAAAATAGTTTTATGCATTCGCACACTTACCACACACACATATGCATATATATATATATATATATATATATATGAGTTGTTAAATAAACTTTACTGACTAAATATAAAAAGATACTCCAGACATAAAAAAGTGATCATATTAGTAGAATATGAAGATTAATTATTTGTTATATAGCGTAGAATAATTCATGATAGATTGCTTGTTGCACTATTTTTACTCTGATATGAAACATTTCTGAATGTATCTGAGATTAGGGTAAAATTCCAAATCGAATAAAATAATTTCACCGAATTGAAAATTATATAAATATTTATCAGATAATGTTTTAATTTTTTATTTTCTTCTATATTTCTAAGCAAAAAATCTAACCTCCATCACAGAAATAATTATATAAAACAAAATTATTCATTTTGTATTTAGATGTAGCTCAAATCCCATGGATTATATTCAATTAAATCTATACTATTTCAAAATAAATGAATATGAGAATTATAAATTAATTTCAAAAAGAAATTATATAATATTTCTTTTTTTAACTGAAATGTATGTTTGTCTATGTTTATTTAAAATTCGATATTTATATCTTTATTAAATAAAATGTACATTAAATAATGGCATGTATTCATTTTCTTACATAGATTGAAATTTGCCATCCACATAAACGTTCATTTCCGGAAAAGAAAACTGATTTAATTTTGATTTATCTTCAAAGAAAATTTCCTTCAACCGAATACATTAATAAAATTATAAGCAGAGATTGTATGTTCGAGGTTGATGTATTTATCATATTCAAAATGTTTAAAAATAGATTTAGATCTTTTTTTAGAATTTCCTATACACGATTTTTTCCAAACTGATTTCTAAATATATTAACATTTTTCTATACATTTATAAATAGAGATATCTTTTAAGATTTTTTAACGTTGGTACATAAATTAGATTTGTTTTCATTTCAAAATTATTTAAGAAAATATTTTCAAAGTTTTTCCATTTCATTGCAAATTGAAATAATTTATTTTTTTTCTCAATTTAATTTCTTATAACATAAAATTTAAGAGTTAAAAAAGACAGTATTGTATAAATATTGACATATAAAATATTTTTTACGCAGTTACATATATATATATATATATATATATATATATATATATATATATATATATATATAAACATTTAACAATAATTATTTTAATTTATAATTCAATCAATGATAAAATAACAGAACAAGCCTACTAAAAATGTAAATCCTTCTTTCATAGCAGATTTTTCACTCCTAAACAGAAAAAAGTTTTTCAATGTTATTTAAATAAGTTTTCTGTATGGAAATATTTCAGTTCATTTTATATTTAAAATACAGTTCAGAAAGTTTTTCTTCTCTTATCTTTTTTAAAGCAGAGATTTATATATATATATATATATATATATATATATATTCAATTTCTATTTTAGTTTACAGAGAGTCAGGTCAAATTTATGCCCCATTTTCAAACATTTTTTGTTTTCAGTTATTAATTATTTTCTT
This sequence comes from Acanthacorydalis orientalis, assembly GCA_034766995.1. Taxonomy (NCBI): domain Eukaryota; kingdom Metazoa; phylum Arthropoda; class Insecta; order Megaloptera; family Corydalidae; genus Acanthacorydalis; species Acanthacorydalis orientalis. Next base: position 10,522,411 of record CM068314.1, read on the forward strand.
ACACTACTGAAAACAGAAATTGTTTACTGTTTTCAGCACTACAAATAAAGATATCAATTTTTTCAAATAAATGTACTTAGATTCCACCCTTAAAATTGACACACTCATGCTTAATTTATTAACTGTTTTTTGTAACACCCAAGGATATATATATATATATATATATATATATATATATATATTATAATTATCTTAATAAAGAAGAACATACACTCTCATGTTAATCCATACAAGTGTGTATGAATCAATCATGAAAGAAAAAACAAACAAATACAATCTGTACTAATTTTCTATTTACTACAATTTTATCTTAGATTAAATTCAGTTTCACAAATGAATTTTTCACTCCTCTGAAAACACTTAAACATTTTTCTCATTAGAAATCTTCACTTTATAATTATTGATCATTTTTAATTGCTACTTATTTAAATTTAAATCGAAATATCATCATTCTCAAAATTTTAATTATAAAAAGATCTGTCCCTTAAAACCTCTTTTAATTTTATTGTTATTTGTATGTAAAAAAAAGTTTTTGTTGGAAATATTATCATTTATTTTTCAAAATTGTTATATATTGTTTTGTATATTTAAATATCAAATTTTATTTTTTCTATATACATATGAACAAAATAAAATATTTAAATACTTATCAAAACTTAAATTGAACTCTACACGCAAGCTGTTGTAAAAAGAAAATATTTTCAAGTATTTAAAAATAGGAAACATTGAAATAATAACAAAAATTCGTTAAAAATATGGTATCTGATAAAATGTTGCATAATATTTATTCATCTGCTAATAATTTACTTTATTAATTTTTGTTCCAGATTAATTAATTCATTAAAATCTACGGTCTTGATTAGAAATAAATGAAATTTATTCAAACTGTAAACATATTCAGTTGAATAACTCTCTTACTTTGAACAAATTAATCATATTTTCTTCTCATAGTGTATACTCACAGAAACGTACTCTTAATACCGTTTACTCCTCTTTGATACTACATTACCAACAATAAACCAAATTATGATCTACTAGACACATTCAAACGCTTTGATAACATGTATTCAATTAAATGTAATATATCTATTTATATATCTTCAATACACCTTTTTTCTTTCTTAATACCAACATTTTTTATAAATAATTATTTCCAGTTATTCATTGCCTGTGTTTTTTGTATCAGTAAAGCCAGAATTTTATCAAGACATTAATACATTAGTAAATTCTCATAGATTTGTCAACTTATACGAATGTATCAACCTTTGTGGCTAAACAAAAAATGTAGTTATATGAAAAAGTTATGATAATTTAAGTTTAATCATCTTGGGGATAGACATTTTAAACTAAATTATGCCTTTTCTTACTCTATTAATTTTATAATATTTTCAGTAAGCTAAATTTCAAGTTTTTTTGTTGTTTTTGCTGTTCAAACAGATTAGATTTCTATATCTATTATTTTCTTCGAGTAAGTTCCTAAAACTTTTGTCGTGTTTTTGCGAAATCTGAAAAAATCCATGTATATAGTAGTAGTATGTATATAGTCCAGTAGTCAACTTATACAGTAGATTTTGGGTACTTTGGTACTCATCGGATGGATTTGTAAACTATCGAAATACGCATAAGCAGTAATTAAAAAAGAGTAGTAATGATTATTTGAATGTTTTTTATTGGAAAAAATGGTGTTGGTAGAATGAAAAAAATAATTTAAGAAAATCAAAGAATAGTATCAAAAAATTCATTTATCGGTGTTTTCTTTTATACACCCTTTATCACATCCTATATATATATTTATAAATCCCTTATCATCCATAAAAAAGTGTATCAAAGAAGTAATCTTAGACATAGTCAATCTGTCTAACAGTCATTTATTATCCTTCACTATTCGTTAAATACTAGCTCGTCTTTTATATATATTTTTCTTTTGACTGAATATAGTAAAGTAGTATGATTACACACATCTGTATCTACTTTTATGTCTTCTAACTTGGTGGGTGAGTGAGGATATCTTCGCTGATCTGAACTGTTCTATGAGTGAACTTCTGTGTAGCTTCCTTTGATAGAAGTTTCAGTTTGGTTCATTCAAGTGAACAATCATTTCTATCCTAGCTTTCTTGTATATTTACTGTTAATTCTCTCATCTTTTTATACACATTTTTAAGTGATTTTTAACTCAACGCGTTTAAAATTTTAAACAAGTATACAGAAAAGTACTTTTTATAAATGATACCTTAGTCATAATCTTAAATGATATAATTTCCTTAAGATTTATTTTTAATTTATGACAAGCATATTTTGGCTGCTTTCTTAATATGTAAATAAATTGAGAAAAAATAACCATTTTTTTTTTATTTAGACAGGAGTGTTTTTAGGTAATTTTTTGACTATTTTTTGAAGAATTCACAGTAACAAGAACATCATAGTAACTAATATCTAAGAAAAAAAGTTTTTCTCTTAACATTTTATAGTTTTGATTACTAAGACATAACAATCCTAACTAAGAAATCTATTTTGCAATAATTCATGGTTTCAAAAAGAATTTAATCATCATTGAGGGAAACAATATATATATATATATATAATCCAGCTTATATTGTATAGCTTTGCCCCATTTGCTTGATAACTGACAAATTCTCTGTCAAAAAAAGATGACAGCTTTGAGTCGACGAAGTTGTAATTCGTCTTTAGATCTCTACTACTATTTTAGCATTTTTGCTTATTTTATGTCACAACACCTTCTCCCAAAGCTGAACAAATCATTCCCGCGGCTTCGGTAGCAATTTTTTAACTGCAATGCCAAAGTAAACATTACCTAATATTCTGTTTTCTGACACCATCATATACACTACTATTTTATGAGGTAATGACAACTGATTTACCAAAATATGCAGTATTTTTAAATGTTAAGTTTGACACTTAATGAACCTAAAACGTCGGAAAAATATTTTAAATTAAAACAGAGTTCTGATTAATTCAATGTAAAGGGGGTGGATTAATTTTTACACCTAATATATATATATAAATGATCTACTAATGATGATGCCGTGGTCGTGATTTTTATTTGATGAGTTATGATTTAACTGAACTGGGTAAAGCTAAACTGTTTACAACTGAAATGTTCAAGTTAAAATGCTCGCAACTCAGATCACATGATTTTAAATCTGATCAGTTAAAATAATAAACATTAGCGCCGCATCCTATCTAATAAATTTTAGGATTAAAAAAAAGATTAAATATTGTATGTATTGAAGCTTTAGTGTTAAATAAAACACTATTACTAGTAAAACATAATCTTTAATTTATTAAAGTTAATAGCTAAAAACATTATCCATTAAAGTAAATCGAGCGTGGGACGAACCTCTCTAGAGATTGACGAGCGTAATGAGCATGGGGCGAAGGCACCTAGTATAAATAAAAATTAGAAACTTGACTTATTTATACATTGAAGAAAGACTTGTTGATTCACTTAGGTACCAATTCCTAAGATGAACCAGCCTGTCTGCTAATAGGGTAGTCTGATTCCTCCTGGGGATTGGACAACAACAAGTCACTCATCAATTTATGAGGTTCTTCAATGTGTCGTATACTCAAGACAAAGTTATAATTATTGCGATGAAATGTTGATAAGCCAGTCAATTAATTATCAGTAATTGTTAAAAATTACAATTTTAAAGTAATTCTTGCTATAACTTTATATAGAAAAAAAATTCTCTATTCAAAATTGGATTCATATTGTAGGAAAAAGAAATATTTTTCAGTCTTGAACTTAATTGAACTTGATCTAGTCACAATTTGAGGTATTATTATTATTAATTGAAATTAAAATTAATATCATAATTGAATATTAAAAAAAAATAAATGACCGAAAATATTAATTATATATATATATATATATATATATATATACACACACACTCATACAATGGGACATACGCAGTGTATATAGGTATAAATGTGCATATTATTTATTCTCTGTTGAGTTGGCACGTTTTTAACGTTGGATTTAATAATGCTCGTTGTGTACTTTTAGTACGCAAATGAAAATGTTCATATGTTAGTGACATATGTAGAGTTCATGCCGTGTATGAAGGAAAAAAGATAGCACTATATTACCCGAACCACTTTCATGTTTGTACTAAAAAAACTCTAGTTATGTATTAAAGCAACATACACTCGATAAAAAAGCATGGAAAAACATGCAAGGATAGAGAAAGATGATGAAATACTTATTATGCCATTACAATAATTGTATGTTGTCATGAAGATATATATGTTTATATTAATAGTAGGAAAACAGACATCAATTCAAAAAAAAACTTTCAATTACATCGAGTAAAGATCCGTTTATATATATATATATATATATATATATATATATATATAAACGGATCTGTATATATATATATATATATACAGTCGTGGGAACGAAAACCACAAAACTTACATTTTTCAACAAATTGTGGAAATCATTGGTACTGAAAATAATGAAATGGGCGAGTTTCGAGTGTAACCTTAAACCCTAACCCTAAAAAAAATCTTGATATTTAAGGAATATATGGAAAGACGGATTCGTTTTGACCAAATGTATATATATAATTTACTTATATATATATATATATATATATATATATATATATATATATATATACTCGTATATATATGATTTTTTCATACTAATGTAATATACGGAATAATATTTTAAAATATCTAATTAATTAAATTTAATGAGACAGAAATGAACGGAATTATAAGTGGTTGTAAATCTGTACCTTTTCAAGAAAATTTCCATCTAAATCAATTTCCACTTGAAGTTTCGTATACATTCTCTTGTTCATTTCAACCAGGTATGAAAATTAAAATTTCATTCAATCAATAGCTCACACAAGGTACCCCAAACGTTGAATTTAGGGTCGAAATTGTATTCATTACGAAAAAGGTCTTCCGTCCCTTATCAATAATATAATTTCACTTCCTTCTTAAGTACACAAATGCGTAAAAAAAATAGTGAAATCTTTATATATATATATATATGTATATGTATGTATATATATATATATATATATATATATATATATATATATATATATATATGTAGGAAAGATGTGAATATTAAATTATGAAAAATGTATAGATAAATCAATAAAATGAAAAAACTGTAAGGAAAAAATAAATATATCAATTATTTAGTATTTTATAAAAGTATTTAATAACAAGTTAAAAATATTTTTCTAATTTGTAATTTTTAAGAACCAAAAAAACAAATATTTTTTATAAATAGTTAATTTTTTTTATTAATGAAAGCCTAAATAAATTAATAATTATCATTTGTCAAGTATAAAATCATACTAAATAAAACCATTTCAAATTTCTACTTAACAATAAAAATATCTACACAGTTTTTGATCAGTTAATTCTTAAAACTACTCCTCTTTTACAAAATAATAACTTCTTATTATATTTTTAATTCTTCACGTAGGTAGAATGTATGAAAACTTGAATATCAATCACCACATTCAAAACACAAGGTGTATTGTGTGTGTGTTTATATAGATAATGATAAGGCGTAGTATTTGTTCACACAAGTCTGTTTTTTTGTTCAATAAAGGAAAAAATAATAAAAAATAATTTACCTTTCACAATAAAAAATGTAGCGCTTTCTTCAAAAATTTGAATATAAAGAAATGTATTCATATTTATCCCAAACATCAAATAAAATTTTGTATCCAACAAAGTATTAATTAAATTTCATAGCTGGTTTTCAAATTTTCACTTCTTATAAATTACTGTTAGGTACCTTAAGCTCATCGGGTATTTAAAATTATTTTCTCTCTATTCCTCTTAATTATCGACACACCCTTAAACCCCAAATAACCAACTAACTTTCTCTTTCTCTCTCTCTCTCTCTCTCTCTCTCTCTATATATATATATATATATATATATATATATATCTAATTCATAAAAAAACTTTGAAAAGAGAATGAAATTCTACAGATTTTTCTAAAATAATAGGCTTTAGACTACTAGTACACTTCATACAATTTTATGTTAATCTAAAATCATCTTAAAAATGTGAAAATATTTCAAAATTAAACAGAATTAAATTGAAATTATAAAAATATTGTAATAAAAATAGACTACCATTTATAAACCCATGTAAATAAAAAAAGGCTCTCCTAGCAATAACTTATGGGATTGCCTACGAATGTTTAATCATCTTCACAAATTAATTTACGATTAAAAAAGTGGCATTAAGAAAAACTGAACCTAACTGTATTGCATTTTTCATTTTTCTTTAAATTTTTTTTTTATTTTCGACATCCCTCTAATTAAAAATAAATTAAATAATCCTAGTTCCTTTTAATCTATTTAAAATAGATTTTTTAATCTTTTCATTCTTAAACAAAGTTTCAATTTCAACTACACTTTTAATTAAATATGAAATTTTAATTTAAAACTACTCTTCAAAGTATAAACTTTGTAATCCTTTTATATACCATTCAAGTTTTTCATTTTTAAATTAAACAAATACAATAACCTGCATGTAAATAAACAAAAAAAAACAACAATTACTTTTTACCTTACATAAACCTAGAAAGAATATTTTCAGCGAAAACTAAATTTCCAATTATTTTAGTTCATTCTGTAGAAATATATAAAATAAGTTAAATCCAAATTCATACTTATAATTATTTTTTGAGAGAATATTTATTTCCTCGTTTAAACATATTTCATTGTAAAAGAATTTTTTATAAAAATGTACTCCTTTATTTATGAATAAATTATATATATATATATATACACATGTATGTATATATGTATATATTTATGACCTTGTGTGTTTGTGTAAATTTATTTGAATTTGAATGCACAATACACAAAAGTAAACATATAGTTATTATGTATACGTTAGTATGCTAGAGACGACATATCAATTTAGAGTCTGTTGTGAAGAGATCGGGTTGCATTTGTGTCTGGAAAACGTTCATCATTTATATAACATATAATACAGATACACAAACATTAATATCAAGAATTGTGACATTTGTTATAGTACAATAACTACAAATATTCCTTTTCGAATAACAAAAGACATTTGAAAATAATCTGAAAATGTTTCATATTTCCATATTATTATTTTTAATTACATACAAAAAATATTCGAGCTCTTTCAATGTTTTTTTTCCTCAGTAGTTTATAGAATGATAAATTAAAGTACTAATTAGGAATGAAACGATCGATTTTTACAAGTATTTCATAGAAGGTATAAATTTGAAAACACTTTCTTTTTCAATTTATAAAACTGTCAAATGTGACCAAACCTTCACATTTTGAACTCATAAATGAATAGATGAAAACATCGTACGATTACCGTTAAAAAAGTGTGTTTTTTTTTAATTTGAATTTATCATACGTTTCATTGAATAATATGAATTACGTAATAGAATATTCAAATTAAATTAAATCACTTTATAAATACAACATTATACCATATTTTATGAAAATTAAAATCCTGGAGATTTATAAAAGTTAATTAGCACTAATTAACATATTAAATGTTACATGTTTACATTACTGTACAACAGAGTTTATGAACAAATAAATAACTATAATATATGTTTGAAATGTATGCGTTAACAAGCATTATAGCATTTACAACTACATGAAATTAACATAACTTTATATATATATATATATAAATTAATTTACTTTAGATATAACTGAAAAAAAGAGAAAATATCCATCTGTTTAATGAATATTAAATATTCACGTACTATACATTTAATTATTCAATTTTAAAAAATATTTTATATTTTTCATACAATTTTAAAAAGACTAGGTTTTTATGTTATTTTTTTATAACAACAGTCTCTGTTTCTTACATTTATTCACTTATTTACAAAGTATATGTCGTATTCAATTCATTATTAGACACAGGTGATAAGTATAATTTGAAATTTCAGATATTTTTTAGATTATAAAACAACGAAATTTTTAATGAAAAAAAAAAAATATCTAATGCTTTATAATTATTAGGTGAAATGAAAACATCTATTTTATTTTACTACCAACCTAATAGTTCAACATTTATTAACTTTTAGTACTATGTATTTTTGATTACACGTTAATATTTTTATTCGTTTCTTTGCAGAATTGTAAAATTTTAAAATATATTTTGTTGACACACCCTTAAACTCCAAACTCAAATATTTTTATCTTTTTCTCAGAAACTAATATCTACATCACTATTTGATTACATTAAATCGAAAAATATAATTAAATATATAAAAATAATCTGTAAATAAAATTTTTCTTTTTGTGTACTGCACATGTTATGAAATTTTAAGATAAGATACATAAATAAATGTTTCGTTTATCTATTATAGGTGATTCGATTTAGGCTTCCACATGAAAGTATTGAAAAAATTCAAAAATAACACGATTTTTTTAATTTTTACTATTTATTTAATACTTGCATGTGGAAGCTTAAATTGATTCACCTATATGTAAGTGAGATCTAAAAATAATGAAATTATTATCGAAATTCTGGTTTTAATTTTAATAGATTTTTATAAAAAGTTATTTATTTATTTATTTACTGTAAATCATGTTTTTAAAATAATTTATTGAATGAATATTAGCTGTTTTGTTTAAAAAACACAAAGATTTCCTAGTTAGAAAGCAATTAATATCGTTAATTTTCTAAGCACATTCTCAATTTTATTTTTCTTATATTATCTAACTTATAAAACACTTCAGTAAATTGTTTATTCCGAGCATATTTAGAAAGTACGAACCGTTTAAAAAGAAAAATCACAATTTTAATTAAAGATATTTCCTGTTAAAGCAAGTTAATAACTATATAACTGTCTCCACGACTATATTAAATATCTACGCATTTAAATTTCATAAAGATGTACGAATTAAGCGAGATGTTTTCATTTCAACTATAATTTTCATAATCGTAACTGCGCGAAGTAAGTTATTTCAAGAAGATTATAACGTAATTATAATTAGAAGTTTTCGGAAGTTGTGTACATTTCCTCATCCAACTGTTACGTCTTCCGCCACTTTAGCTAAGCCCGGCTCTGCGATGACTAATTTAAGTAGATTCGTCTGTATTGTCTACCACTCGTGGCATTTCGAGCTGGCTCTACTAGCTAACTCAACGTACCTGTTTCAAAACGTAATAGTCCGAAGATAAGCTGCTTTACAAGTAAGCTCGTATATGCTGTACACCATTTAAACTATACTAAACGTACATATACAATCATAGGTAAACTATAATATTAGAAACACTGGATCTCCTCTATATAATATTTATATATCATATATATATATATATATATATATATATATATATATATATATATAGTTAAAATTGTATCCATAAGTTCTACACATCAAGACGGGTGATTAATGATGCGAAATTCGTTTATGAATACGAACATTAATCAAATTTAGGCGGACGGACGTTACACAGAGGCCGAGTCGTTCATTTGGTCGGTTGATGCTCATTCCAGGACCGTTCTAATCCTAAACGAAGTGGACAAACCATATTCATGATGAGCACAATGATGGTTTATAATAGTTATTACTGACCACACACCAACCCCGAAATGTCAATTATAGACAACACTCTCTTGGTTCTTGTTATTTAATGTATTGTTTTATAAACATTTATTTTTTCATTAAATATGTATCAAAAACACATTAATCTGTAAACTATCTCTCTCTCGCTCGCTCTCTTTCTCTCTCCTCTCTCTATATATATACACGTGTGTGTATATATGTGTGTGCACACATAAAAACCAAGATTCATATTTTTTTATAATTTTTCTTTTCTAAATTTTATACTTTACTCTGTAAATCTGATGAAAAATTTATTTACATAGTTGATAACTAAGACATTAATACATTCAGTCTCTTAACTATCAGAAATATTTTTTTTTCTTAATTAAGATAATCATTTCTCCGACAATTCTCTAATCAAGGTCTAGCCAGATTTACTATCCCTGTACAATACAAGTATTTCAATACCTTCCTTATAATCTTCCTCTCTAGTACTTACAACCCTTATCTAAGTCTTCCCACTATCTTCTACTAATTTCTTCTAAATAATTGTTATATTTTTACCCTTTTCGTTATATCCTGTACATTTTAAAGATCTTTAATTTGAAAGAATTAATAACCTAATTACATTTTTTTTAAATAAAAACTAAATGAAATTTGTATAATATTATTCAAAAGTATACAATTCTAAATAAATAAAGGATAGAAAAGAAATATTTCATTTTTTTAGAAATTAGATACTTTTTAAAAAAAATATTTAATTTCTTTTAAGTAAACACTTATTATTTTTTCTGAATAATAATATTATTATTAGAAAATATTAAAACATTCTCTAAGAAACCATTTCAAACTCGAACATATTAATGTATTAAGTAATTAAATGAATAAAAAATGTATTAATAAAGTATTAAACAGTTACAATATGAGTCATAAAAAATAGTATTAGTATTATATAAAAATAATATTAATATTATATGAAAATAACATAAATATTATATAAAACTAATATAAAGTTCATCAAAAATCCAATCTTAACAAATTTATTAGTCACTTAGCTTCAATAAAATGAAACGTGATTTCAGTTACAAATACTAGAAAAATGTAGCAAAATAAATTAATATAAATAAATTCATCTTTTAGACTAATATTTTCTGCGTAGATATAAATTCTAGTGTTCTAGGAATTATATTTCTGTATGATATAATTTAAAATGTCACAATTCTAGCTCTGACATTGTGGTTAAATTCACTTTAGTAAATGAGACATTCACGTCATCCACACAAGAGAATTCAAATAGAAATTATTTTAATTCACATATCTTAATTTTAATGGAAATAATATTATTCCATGATTCACTTTGTAGTAATTTAATTTCTAATAGACACAATTTACATGGAATGAAAGCGATTTATAAAAATTATTCATGTAAACATTCCAAAATTGGTCGACTAAAATGAAATTAAACATTTTTAACAAAATATCGAATTGAGTTATCTTTTTAAAACATAGGTAAAATAGGTCCATGATTTAAAATTCAGATCCTATTGTTCGCAGGCTTGTTTAATGATTTTGGATAAAATACGAGAACAATTAAAAATTATCTTTTAAAATATATTTACCAATTTTTATATATTGTATTTTATAAAATGCCAGTCAAATTACTCGATTACTCGATACAAATTTTAATCTAATTTTCATTAAAGTGTTATATAATCAAAATAAATGTTTTTTTTTAAGAGAATAATATCTTTTGGAGTAAAGAGAAGATAAATAAATAATGTAAATACATATAAAAACACACATATATGTATATAAACATATAAGAAAGAATTTAACACCGCCCCTGGTATGCATTACTCCACATCTCGCCGATATTCTTCGCGAAAGGAATTTAGAGAAAATGTGTAGCTGCAAAACATGCAAAGAAATTTGTAGATTTGTCATAACATTTCAGAGCACGGCACGGTGGTGGCGTACGACTTCAACCTTAGTATTGAAGGGGCGCGTCTGTAAATATACATTTGTCTACGATGTTACTTTGCGAAGAACATATGTGTGCATACACACACATTTAAATATATATATATATATATATATATATATATATATATATATATATAGATATATGTGTAGGCATGTGCATCACGTTTTTATGGATATATAGCTTGTATGATTTCACCGCTGTGTAAGGGTGCTTTTGAGTAAGTAGATAGTATGTTGATAGATAGGTAGTACTATTGTTATGATGGCATGTCAAATCACATAAAAACCAAATAGAAATGTTTGATATTGACTCATGCGATACATACGGTTGTACATTTATATATAAATATGAATACTTGATAGAATCATTTCAAAGCGAATATGAAAGAAATTCCCTGCGTTTTTTTTCTGAATGCAATTTCAAATATTCAAATATAAAATAACCAATTATACATTTATACAAGTACGAATTTACTTATATATCATTGATATGTCTATTCTTATATATCATTTTTTTATTATTATTTATTCATTTTAAAATAAATATATTTGTTATAAAATAATGGAACATTTTTAGAAGAAACTTATAAAATCGAAACTTTTCTATGAATTGTTGTGTTTTTTTCTAAGAATTTATATTTATCAAATCATTATATATATATATTTATATATATATATATATATATATATATATATATATATATATGTGTGTGTGTGTGAAATTTCTAAGAATTTTTATGTATATATATATATATATATAAATAAATATTTATGTTTCACTCGCCTCACAAATAACAAAAATCTTTTCTAATCAAAAATGTTCAATAATATATTATTGATAATATTAGTTGTTGTTTATGAACATTTTTATATATATTATTGATTTCAAAGTACTAAACTAGAGAAAAATCATATCTTTTTTGAGGTTTCAGAAACAAATTTGTGGTTGTTGGGATAAGTGAAAAATTCGTTTATGAAAGTGACTCATCCAGTGTGTCAAAATATATTGTAAAAACATTTATTCCTTAATGACCTGAAGTATTTATTTTAATTCAATTGAGAAGATTTTCGTACAGTTAATAATTACAAATTTTAGAAGAGATTAATTATATATATATATATATATATAATTAATACAATTCCACTTAAAAAGGGCAATAATGAATAAAATACTAATCCCAAATTTTGGTTCTCTGAGGATTATGAAATTGCTATCAAAATGCACATAAGAATGAATTTAAATAACAAATAAGTGTAGAAATTAATTTGGTGATTTCTTATAGAAACTGGATGTTTACAGAAAAATGGAATACATTCTAATCCTCAAAATATACCCATTATTTTATATAATTTTACTCTATATATAGAGTGACTGACAAACCGCTAATCGGAAAAAAATAGCGGCTTCCAATCGATAAAATCGTAATGTATTTTCGGACCTCTTATATTGTTTAAGCATTTTTTCATGTCTTCAATCTGTCAATTAACTGACGAAGATGGTGGCTTTAAGTTGATAAATTTGTAATGCATTTTCGAACCTCTTTCCCTGTTTTAGCATTTTTTGCATGATTTATACATCAACACCTTCCCCCAAAACTAAAAAATTTATACACGATTTCGGCATCATTTTTTCAACTGGAATGTGAAAAGCTATTTTTCCAACACCATCCTATTCAATACTGTTTAGTTAGGTTATGCCAACTGTTTGGACAAGATATATAATATTTCTAAATGTCAAGGTTGGCTCCTTAAAATCTAAAACGGAGAGAGAATATTTTATCTTAAAATAAAATTATGATTGATTGAACTTAAAATCTCAGAAGCAATTTTTACATCTAATAATAATTTATTGATTATTTTTGTCCACAAAAGTTTTGGTATGATGGTATGATTTACGAGGTGAAAAAAAGAGTTACAGTACTTACAACAAATAAAATATAACGAATATATGAAATAAAAATAAGTAATTTGAGATCATATTAGGTTAAAACCCGATAATATATTTTTGTCCTATAATAAAGTCTTTAGATTTTTGTGTTTTTCATCCACATACACCTCTTTCATTTTTGAAATACTTTCTTGCAGACCCTAAAACTGCAATAATTAGTCAACCAACTTTTTTGCAGTATACCAAAAATATTGAAATAAATATATGTGTAATGATTTTAAAAAATTATATAAATATATGTATATATATATAACTATTTTTATGTATAAATAAAACAGTATGATCTGAATTCAATAGATTTTCATGCCTTTGTTTATACCATTGTTTAAATATATTTTGTCGAATTGACATTTCACTTAACTGAAATATAAATTCGTTTTCTGTCAACGAAATTTAAACGTCGACTGAACAACGTTCGAGTAATACGGCAGTAAATGAAAATCTTACAGTATTTAATTATATTATTTAACAAGATTATTTGTTGAGATTCATCTGTACAAGACTGTTGAGTTGCGTTATTTATTTACACTTTCACTGTACTTTAACAGAAATATGTGATTGTAACTAAAAAAAAGTTAATGACATGTGAATACATCAAATTTAATTACTAGTAAAAAAAAATCGATAATAATATCCCTTTACAGTTCCGGTACTTTTTCTTTCGCCTGTGGCAAAATACAGTAACCGGAACCCGGACTAGCCCCTCGTTAAAATAAATAACGTCGTTAAAGAAAGCACAACGTTGACGTTCGACGAAAGTTAAGTTAATTATGCTAATTGGATTTGTTTTCCATTAACGCTCGCCTAATCTGGCCTTCATACTCATATGAATACCAAAACATTAAAGTTTGAAATTCATTTACGCTGCATTACGCTACTTATTTACTCATGCCTGAACAGTTTGGTGTTAGAAACAAGCACAATCGGATTTACTTTAAATTTCACTCAGCATTCACATACATAATGATCATACTGGTTAGTCAAATAGCTAACTGACAGTATGTCTTACTGTTCATATACATATTAATCCGTTTCGACGATAATTGAAGTAAAGTAGCAAAGCAGCTTGCTGCTGATAAGTGCGTTATATATAAACCAGAGGAAAGTTTGTACTTGTATTATAGACCCAAATGTAAAAGCTGGTAATAAAGTTTAACATTTGATCTGTCAGTAAAATTTAAATCATTTAATTACAATGATTCTGAACGGGAACGATTTTTTTTCAATGCGATTAAAAACATTTCAACAAGGACTATCTTAGAATTATTAAAAAAAGAACAATAAATAAAGATATATATATATATATATATATATATATTATAAATATCATAGATTATAATACTGGATTCTTTAATTTGAAATCTGGGGTACATAACACTGATACCTCTATCGGCTTGAATTGTTATGACATTGAAGCAAAAAATGTTCATTTACTTTTACACCGTTTTCAATATTTTTTTTTGGTGTTAATAAAAAATTGCTTTAGATGAAACTGTTTATGCTTTTTATGAATATAAAATTTACAAAAAAAAATATTTTTTAAACTAAAAAAAAAACAATGTGGTGTAAATAATGAGTTTTATCCTTCTATAATTTTAATTAGACAGTACTATATTTTTAAATTACGCTCTTTATGAACTGGATTAATACTAACATTATTAAATAAATTATTTATGATTACAAATTATAAATAAATGGATGCCTAATATATAATTTAGATGATATATTTAAGTGGAAATGCTTAAAATATTATAGGAAAATTATGTGTCACGCTCAAAATACATTTAATGGAAGAATTTTGCAAATAAACTTCTAGTTAGACAAAGATATGTAATAGATATTAATTTATTATATTTTAAATATATATTAATAAAATAATAAAGATATATTAGAAGAAAAAAAATCAATCATTGGATTATATAAAGTATTAATTGAAAAAAAGTACAAAAAGAATGCAGAAAAATTAAGAATAGCAAAAATTTAGAAAAAATAATACCACTGCGCTTTCTAAAGTGGAAAAATTTGTAAAATTCATTATTTATATATATATATATATAAATTTTAAAAAAATTTTCAATTAGCAACTCAGTGACTTATTTTACTCTTTCTTTCCTTAATTTTGCACGATTGAATTTTTTTACATTCAAATTTTAAAGTATAGGATTTAGTATTAAATTTCAAATAAATAAAATTAAGGTAGTGTAATAAATTTCAAAAATCTTTCATAAAAAATTATGTGCAGTAGGTACTGCATGTAACTCTAAATTTTAATCTTTGTTAAAATACATTTTATAAAAATTAATAATTACAATTGCCCATATTGGCAATAGTTTAGAAACTAATAAATATAATATTCTGTTTCAATCAACGTTTTATTTCAAAATTGGATGTATTAATATTTTATAATAAATAAAAATATTTTTTTGACTGAAGTCCAGTAAATTTTTAAAATCTACACATTTTTCTTATTCTTAAAATAAATGTTAGTCTTCTTTTAAATAACTTCAGGTATAAAAATTAGTATTTCTCATCAAAAACAGTATTAAATCAATACCACTCTCACCAAATATGAAGAGAAAACCATATTATTACGTTAACAACTTTAAGTGAATTATTAGTTTCAATTCATCTACCATATAATTGTATATTTCCATTTGAATACTTTGAATTTATTCAGTGAAATGAAACTTTAAAGTATATCATTTAGATAATTACAGTGCTGTACAGACAGCTGTCCAATAAATGGATTCGTAGCCGAGATAAGAACTTTTGCTCGAGGATAATGCATGTTCTTATCAACTGCTGATGTGAACGTATTAATCCTTTAATAGTTCACTATTATAATACAAACATCAGTTATTAATGTTGTATGATTATTGTAAAAGTCTCTTAAAATATTATAAATTAGTTTTAAAATATTAGTAATTTACTTCTCCTTACTAATTTTAAAAAAGAATTAAAGAAGATATCTTAAAATCTTTTCACGATTAAATATTTTACTTTTTTCATAAATTCTCATATAAAAAAATAAAATACTTGCACGATTAAAACTAGAATGTACAAATTTATTGAAACTACATACAAAGTCATATTTTATTTCGATACGGCATACATTTACCTACAATGTGTATAAAAAGTATGAATGGAATTTTTACGGTTTTATACATTTATTTTCAGAGAGAATGGAATGCAAAAATAATGTTGTGTTTAAAATGTCCACACACCTATTCAAACACTGTGTTTGATAGTACAGGCATGTAAATATTAATATTGAAATTTATGTGAATCGTTTATTTAAATTAGGTGCTAAGCTCATGTTAAACAATTCTTCGAGAGAATGAGAAACGTAACTAATGTTTAATTAATGAGATTACATTTTTAGTTAATTTCATTCTTTCTTGATTAGCTTTATAACAATTATATATATATATATATATATATATATATATATATATGTATATATATATATATATCATCCCCGACTATATATATATATATATATATATATATATATATATATATATATCATCCCCGACTCTACTGATTGAAATATATTTCTTATAAAAAAACAAATATTGTAGATATTTATTTTTTTTTTTTTTTTGTATTAAAAGTAAGTTATTTCTCTTCCATTTCATAAATGAATTAATTCTTCATCGCACAAGCTACATTTTTTTCTGGTCAATAAATGATTATTGATCATTTTTGATTCTTGCTTATATAAATTTCAATGAGGATTATCTTCAGAACAGAAAAATCTCTTTATTTTATATCCGATTTTCTATTCCTTGGTAATCTGAAGGTGCTATTAGGTTGGTAGAAAAATAATTGCGGTTTATTAGATTCAAAATCATATACATTTTTCAATTTAAATGATTCTAATTGGTCTAGAACTGTTGGATGACTAACGTTTAACTTTTGCGCAAGCTCACGAAGTGTTGTAAGAGGTTCTGATTCAACTAACGCCTTCAGTTGGTCGTTATGAACTGAAGAAGGACGCCCTCGACATTCTTCATCTTCAAGGCTCTAGTCCTAAGTACAAAATTTTTGAAACCGCAATTGCACCGGTCGTTCCTTAACAGTATCCAAACCAATAGCATCGTTTAGTTTACGAGCAGTTTTTACTGCCTTAACACCTGTTTTGAAATCAAAAAAATCTTATTTTCTTATTTTCCATGTTTAACACAATAGCCCAATTCGAAATAAAATTAATAATAAAACCAAAGTCGATATTATAAAAATATAAACTGAAAAATGCACTTTAAAATTATATTAACAAGAACACAATGAAATAACAATTTCATTGAAAAAAAATTAAGGTTAGAATTTAAAAAACAAAAACCGCAATTGTTTTACTACCAATCTAATACATTGCCATCAACATACGAATAAGCAATAATCATTTATAAAACAAATTCGATTAGAAAAGTTTCTATAGTTTATTGAGTGATTTTTACAGGCGCAACGAGAATTGCAAGATAGAAAAAGAATTTATTCGTGAAAGTCAATTTAGCCACAGTATCAGAATATTTTTATTCGTATCTACATTTTTTTTTCTATATTTTTATTTCTATATTTTGATTGTTTCTATTTTCAGGCGACAAGATGGTGTTTTCCATATTGGTTGGTAAGTTTGTTCTATTATTTTATCTAGAATTATTTATTTATTAATATTCTAATATACTTCTCTAGAAAAATATTTTTTTGAATAAAGTTATAGTTTATAACAATTGAATATAATTGGTTAAACATTATTAAACATAAAAAGAAATCTATAAAATATTGAAAAAAGAAACAATAAAATAAACTGTTATAATATGTTACAATTTATTTTATTAAAATAGTTATATAAACGAAATGACTTAATAATAAGGATAATTGATTTTTTCTCATTTCGTAACAATAAATATACACATATAAATATACTCAGAAGATTTGACTTAATAACAGATTTTTTTGCATATTTAATAATAATAATTAAAATATAATTACACTTATCGAGAATTCCAAAAAGGGGAAAAATTTTATTATTTACTAATTCTCTTCTTCAATCTTATATTGAACGATGTTAAAAGGTGTAGGTTGGTTATTGAAGTTTTAGGACGCTTTGACATCTATGGTCATTAGCGCCCGAACACAAATATAAATAAAAAAAAATCATTTACGGAGGATCGAATATTCACATACCAGATTTTATAATTACATAATTTCATTTTAAACCAGTGATAAGTAATTGTATAGAAAGAAGGAAACGTTTTTCTTTAATTTAATTCTGATTCTGGTGAAAACTAACAAATGTATTAAAATATAAGCAAAATATTTGATTTTGTATTTCTAAATTTTTTCGTCAGATTTCAATTATTTTACTGGAACTATCAAGTTTCAAATTTCAGTTTTAGCTTACTGATTTTCTTCAAATTCATTCGATATCACTCTTATTCATAATAGATAAGGATCCCATACATACTTTTCTATCATACTCTAGTAACCGGCAGTCACTAGAATTAAATACACTTTTTTCAATTTCAAAGTTAAAAAATTTAACTATTCTCGTCGTAGAGTTTAACCTAATTAACTATTTTAATGAATGAAATAATTGATGAGGAAAATAGAGTTTGATATAATTATAAGTGTTCTCTTTAAAAAAGCAAGTGGTACAGTTTTATACGATAAAAGAACGAAATTTAATGAGTGAAATATAAAAACAAGAGTTATATATAATATTACGATTTTATATTTTCATTACTTTATTATTTAACTTTTTGCATTCGAAGATTTTTTCACCTCACTTATCAGCAACTCGAACATATTTTTTAATAAAATAGCAAGTAATAAAAACTTCAACTAAATTATATAGCATTGTAAATATTTTTTTTATTCAAATTAAACTACGAAAATACATTTATTTATTCATGTTTCATTAATAAAATAATATTGTTATTTATTAGATTTACGATATCTTCTCAGAGAGTATAATCAATCGAATGGAAAGTGTTAAGTAACCATCTGAGACAGCTGATAAAAAATAGTATAAAAAGTAATAATACCAAATATATTATAAAAAAGTTCACTTCTCCCTTTAATTAAATTAACATGAAAATTAAACTGTTTAAAAAAAGATTATCTCAATCAGTGATTCAAAGTATGAAATTATGTAAAACAATAATTACCATACTAAATTTTCATCTATTATACGCAGTAACAACGTTCAAAAAAATAAATGAAAAAAAATTAAAGTACGGAATCAGCACAACTTCGAGATAATATATAATATCCCACATATTATACCTAGTTACGGAGAGGAAAAAAACTCGAAAGAAAAATACAGACTGGCATTTATAAATAATGAACCCCCTAAAACAATACGTTGGATTTTTTTGCGCTCGACGTAATTTTTTCAACGGGCAACAAACAATGAATGTAAACCCCCGGTTATTATGCTCGTTAGTGTTCCAGAATCTGCTACTCGGTCCCACTTCCGTTAGAGTAACGGCCGCTGAAACACACTCTTCCCCCGTTTAGCCTCATCCTAGACGGCGCGACGCCCATCTCTCCCTTCGCCATCTGTAAAACATGCATCGCGCGAATACCAGTCGAGAGAGATACCATTACGTCTGTATGCATAAACGGAACATTCCGTACATAGCTCTGTCTCTTTCATTACAGCTGTTCGTTAGCATTCCGTCACGAGCACAATTTTGGTTTTTACTAATCCCGCGCCAACTACGAATACTAACTTGTTAAGGGTTAATCCTTCAATGGAATTAATATAGATTGCGTTGTGCCTTGTTACACTGGCCATATCCACAGGAGCTTTTCTTGTAATTAGCCGAGATAACGTGCATTCTTAGTGCCGCGATGTTATTTAGAACTCAAATTCAGTACACGAAATAGCGACAAGGCACATTTTAAAAGCCAGACATCTCTGATGGACTAGAAGTTCCCGTCTTGTTGTTGCATGCCGCGCCGTTTCCGTCGTTTTTGTCACTGTTGCAGTGAGAACGTTGCAAGCGTAATTATTCATTGTGTAGTGCGGTGTTGCAAACAATTTATTAGAATACCGAATTAAGAATAAGATTACTGTATTGTTTGCAGTACACTATTTGTTACTGCTCTGACATATTCTGAGTTATAATCTTTGTATTTGTATTCAAACATGAATACACAATACACTCTGATATACATACATACATATGTGTATACATACATATATATATATATATATATATATATATATATATATATATATATAAATAAATAACACTAACTTTTAACAATATGAGAAAAGAAATAAAATTATTATTTGAATTGATATTAAGAATCTGTGATAAAATATCACAAACGATTTTTTTCACTTTTTTATTTTATTTTATACATTATTATTTTGTTTTTAATACATCTATTTTAATACAAAGCACTATATTTCCCTATAGATAAATAAAATAAATATCAGAACTGTTTATGAAGTAACAGTATTAACATGTTATTATTTATTTAAACTTTTTGAAGATATCCATTATAGTTTTTTTCATTGTGAAATTTTAATGAGGAAAACTTTTCATAACCATCACATTGAAAAACTTTACAATATATCTTATAGTTTTTTTTTAATAAATGAAAGCATTGGAATAAGAGTTATTCCGTTAACAGTGACAATATTCATATCGTATATATCACGAAATAGTAAATATAGATTAAAGTCATTAATGAAATATTCAGGAAAGCTATTAAGCAAAGCAAGTATGTTTAATAGAAACTATCATTGAATTGTTTCTAAAGATTTTCAGATAGAGAAAAGTCTAACAATAGAACGAAAATTAATGATTAAATCGTTTTTACCTATTTATTAAATTTGTAGGAAAATAATTAGGGTTTTTGTTTGCTGAATTCAAACCTTAATTTCTTCAATTAAAGTGTCATTTCATCGTGTTCATATTAATATCATTTTATAGCACATTTTTCTGTCTGTATTTTGATAATATACTTTGGTTTCATTATTAATTTTGCTTCAAATTGGACTATTGAATTAAAGATGAAAACGAAGCAAATAAGAACAATTTATTTGTATGAGTTGAAAACAGGAGATAAAGCAGCAGAAACTGGTCGTAAACTAAACGATGCTTTTGATGCAGGTACTATTAAGGAACGTGCAATTATAGTTCTAAAAATTTAGTGATGGGGACGAAATCCTTAAAGATGAAGAAGGTCACGGGCATTCTTCAGTTCATAACGACCAACTGAAGGAGTTAGTTGAATCAGAATCACAAATAAAAATTCGAGAGCTTGCACAAAAGTCAGGTGTTTTTCATCCAATAATTCTGGACCACTTAAATTAAAAAGTGTATATGATTTTTAATGTCATAAATCACAATTATTTTTCTATCAACCTAATAATTAATTCAGACTTTGTTTAATTTGGTTCAATAATACTATCGTTTAATATAGAAGAATTCAATCCACATTAAATTTAAAATAGGGAACATTCAAATTTTCTGCTTTATATTTAATGTCTTATTTCTGATAGACTTGAGTCGATTTTTCTATATCTTAGCGCTTTGAGAATGATGAAATTTCTAAGTTCACAAACGCAACAATCAAAATAATTATTAATTTTTGTAATTATTTATAAATATATTAAAGAGAAAAGATGTCTTTTATCGATAAAAATATGTGGTATCAGTTACAGTGTGTATTGATTGGGTTAAATGAAGTTTTATAAAATATATAATTACAAATCAGTAGTTAGAAAATATAACTGAAAATAATTTTCCCGAATAATAAAAATGTAACAATTTAAATATAAAATCAGAACAAATAAATAAATAAAACAATGACGTTTCATTCTCGCCAAAAACATATCAGTAATATTTCAAATCGGTATCGTCTCCTCATACGTCAATCTATGTTTACGTATTCCGTTCGTGATATGAATGATTGGGGATACGAGTGCGTGACCGTCAGACACAAATTGATCGGCAACGCCCGACATCGAGAGACGTACACGTACGTTTCTATAGATTCCACTTTTTATAGATCGCTAATGATCCGATGAACAATGTCTAATCTTCTCGTCGTTATTAATTAAACTTAATGGCGTTCTATCCTGATTCCATTACAGCCCATCAGCTATCAAATAGCCGACGTGGTAAAGAGAAGTAAACTGTACAACGGGGGTCGTTTGCGTACAAGAAATCGAACGAGGAGAACTGTTACCACCGTCGTTCAGTTGTACGGTAAATCGTTACGATGACGATAATGATAATAATGATGATCGTTATTTGCGGATTTCATACTTGTGTATTCTCAACTACAGCATACCAGATTACGACCAGGGCCGGCTCATTATCTAATTATCAACACTACAATAATTAATGTTATAACCTCGTGCACAATTTCAATGAAAATCAAATTACGAGTATATACATATAAATATCTCTCTCTCTGTCTGTATATATATATATATATATATATATATATATATATATATATATATATATATATAAAAACTATTTTTTATAATTTTTTTTAATTATTCTTATCAGTACATTTTCATCTAGAATCAATATATTTTGAAATAAAATTAAATATTATCTTTAAATTTATATTCACAATTAAAAGCAAATATTAGATAGATAGAAAAATAATTAAGGTTTATGGACCCATTTGTACCAAACTTTTTTGATTTTATTAGCTGCTTTAAATGACTCAGAACTGTTAGATGACTAATACATAAATTTTGTGCAAGTTCTCGAATTGTTGTGGGTAGTTCTGATTCAATTAACGCTTCAGTTTGTCGTTATGAACTGAAAAAGAACGCCCTCAACCTTTATCATCGAGGCTCTCATCCCCAGCATGAAATTTTTGGAACCACTATTGCTCCGTACTTTCCTTAACCGCACTCACACCAAAAGTATTGTTTAGTTTACGAGCAGTTTCTGCTGTTTTACCACCCGTTTTGAACTCGTACAAAAAATTTCTCTTATTTGCTTCTTTCCCAACTTTAATTCAATAGCCTAATTTAAAACAAAATTATTAATAAAACCAAAGTCATTTTAAAATGATATTAACAATGAACAAGATGAAATGACACTTTCATTGAAAAAAATTAAGTTAAGAATTCAGAAAACAAAAACCACAATTATTTTCCTACCAACCCAATAGAATAATTTTGAAAAAAACAATACATTCTATTTTCATAACATAGAAGTTTTAATATACAAACATCGCCCTTTGTATTTTGTCAAAATAAAGAAAATTAAACAGTAATTATGATTAAATAGTAGTAGTTTTGAGTTTAATAGGTCATAAACCAAAATAATCTTACTAAAGATCAAAAAAATATTTCATTTCTTATATCTATTCTTTAAAGAATTACCTTAATACAGACATTCTACTATGGATTATAAACCGTGTGTTTTGAAAATAAATAAATACATGATTATTTCTATAAATTTGTGAAAAAATCAGTTTACATATATATATATATATATATATATATATATATATATATATATATATAAATAGTTTATTGGACCTGTAAGAGGTTACTCTCGCAGACATTTCTAGTCCCTCTCCAAGACAAGAACCCCTGGAGACTTGGAAAACGCTCCAAAACGTGGTGATGGTTATTTCGAATTCGAGAAGTTCCAGAATTTTAAGCTACCCGAGTCATAAACATTCAAGCTTGGAATTTAAGTATCGCAAGGGGCCTCTCAGGCCATAAGCGGCAGTTGTTATTTATATATATATATATATATATATATATATATATATATATATATATATATATATATATATATAGTTTATTAAGAACAAAAATACCAATGATCTAATTTCAATTAATAATAATTTTTTAAATGATATGTTCTCTTAATGTTAGGTTATTTCAGAAAATTCTCGAAAAAATAAATTCAAAAGAATGTTTTGCAATATTAATCAAATTAGTGTGTTAAATATATTTAAAAATAGTTAATTTAAAATTTACAAATTATTAAGCAACAAAAAATGTATATTAATTTTCAAAATACTTAATTTAGAACTCAGTATTTTAAAAATAATGAACGGAACTTAATAAAAATATCTACCATTTGTATTATTGAAATGAATTGAATGCAGATATTTATATAATTTAATAAATCATACATTCATTCTAAATTCTTTAAATAAAGGCTGTAAATTTTAATAATGTGAAATGCAATTTTAAATATTCAATATAAAATTATATTAAACTGAAATATTTTTGGTTTGCATTACTATGATTTTGTTGCTCTTTTGCTTATTTTCTTTTACTTTTTACAACACTGATTTTTCCATAATCATCAAAAACTTTCAGATAATTTTAATCGTGTTCTTAAAATTTATCCCAAGAATTAAATTTTAGTGTTTTCAACAAACTTAACTTCATCTGACAAAACATTGAAAAGAGTGATTAGGGAATGCAAATAGAACAATTTATATAAAAGCCATACCAAGAATATAAATATCATTTTAATTGGATTTGCATGCACAAAAGCTATTAAATATAACTACAAAGCATTTACGATTTTATATAAAAAAGAGGTAATATTTTTTTCAAGTCTACTTTAAAAGTTCATTTTTAATAAGTCGAATAATTGATAGTAGTTTTATATGTGAAATATTTTTTAAAAGAGCAGCTATTTGTAATATATCTTGGTAAAGAGGACTGCTTTTAGCGTTTCTCTTTTACTTAAATTTTTGTTGAATATTATTAAAGTTTTATTATTTTTTTTTGTTTAGTTGAAAAAAATACAGATTTAATATTTTGTAATTCTGGTATTAAGATAAATAAATATACAAAATAAAATATAATTGTTGTACAGTTCTGTTCGGACCGTATATGGAATATTTTTCAATTCAAAATTCTTATTATTGTAATTATATCCGAACAATTAAATACCTATTACATTCCCATCAACTTTAACTCAATTCAACTACGAAAACTCACTTGACTGGAAATAACACCGCGTGAACTATTCATTTAAAAGTAGGAATAGACGTGTGTATATTGTGTAATATATTTCATTTTCTGTCGTTCCTCCTCGTGTGTTCTTTCACGCACACACGTACTGATAACGCTGAAATAGTTACTACGGTATTATATAGTGGAAAAGTTTTAGTCATTAAAACGCACGATCCCAGCACCGTTCCTACATTTCTTGCCGCAGCATGAGCACGCTGATGTGGTATTGATATTGTATCCTGTAATGAGATTCTCGTAAACCGTATGCGTACCATCCTGTACTTTCTATGTACTGCATGATATATTTATACCGGTAAGCACCGGTGTAAGAAACTGGCAGCAGGAGATTAGTTCTTCATCTCTGTCTTGTCATTCCTTTATGCAAGAGATAATATCTATTATGAGATGCATGGAACGCTACTATCCGGTTTTTAATAACACTATCTTAAATTCAATAATTTATAATAATAAACAAACGCTATATATATATATATATATATATATATATATATGTACAAACACACTAAACTAAATTTTCTTCATTAATACTAGTTTTCCGTACGC
This sequence comes from Acanthacorydalis orientalis, assembly GCA_034766995.1. NCBI lineage: Eukaryota > Metazoa > Arthropoda > Insecta > Megaloptera > Corydalidae > Acanthacorydalis > Acanthacorydalis orientalis. The sequence goes on from CM068314.1 coordinate 10,548,457, forward strand.
TTGACAAATTTTACCTAATAAAACATTCTGAATAAACAATAACACAATTTGAAATTATTAAACTTACAAAAATTTATTATAAAGATTAAACAATATTCCCATTAAATAATTCTATTCTTTAATAATTTGAAAATTAACATTAAATTATTTTCAATATAGTATCTATTTTATATTATTGCATTTTGAATTTACGCTATTTAAACTATTCCTTCGGTTTTGTATTAAAAGAAAAATTCTGTTCAAAGGAACATTCTTGTTTTTGTATTTTTGAGAAAAAAAATAACAAAGAATAATAATAAAATATATTTTCACAAATTAATATTTTTTTCATTTCATAAACAATATAAATTTTTCTTGTTAAAAATGTTCGGTAAATCTTTATTGATCATTTTTAATTGTCTTATGCGCAGTTCGATGGAAATCCTGTCCCTCTTTAAATCACTTAAGTACCAAAAAAAATCTTTTTTTACCTGGCCGCTTTGAATATGACCCGAATAATAATTCTCTATTTGGAATAGGAGTTTTTTTCTTCTTTTGCTTTTTAATACGTTTGAATGTTTTTTTTTCGACCAAATGCTCTGAATAAATGTACCACCTTTGATTTAAAAAAAATCATTTCATTATCACCTATATTCCCAGAGAAAACAATTTCCGAACTTAAACCTTTTTTCATGTCTCTAAGTAGGTGTAGCGCATTAAATGTTTCTTTAATTTGTAACTTACTCTCATATATTAGAATATGAATTCAAATGCTAAAAAAAATTTGCAAGATACAAATAGCATTATTCGATAAAATAATAAATAATAAAAAAAATAAAAGATAAAATTATGTAATAGAAGCGTAAATTTTATATAAAATTTTACACAAAGAGATAATTCTAGTATGCAACTGGCTTCAAAACATACTCAATATAAATATATATTTTTTATAACATGTAGCTATTAATTGCACATTAAATACACATGCCTCACAAATAATAATTTTTTAAAGCATTTAGTCGCATATTTAATATATTAAACATGAGTATGAAACATAAGTTTAATAAAATAGCATAAAATATATATAGTATTAATGACCTAAAAACAAAAAGCTTACATTTCCAAACAGTTCAAAGAACAGTTAGCAGACAAAAGTGTAAAGTTGTACAAAACTGGAGAGTTTACAACTGAAACAAAACTATTTCAAACGATGAAAATATTATTTTCTCTTGCGGTTTCTAAATGGTATTTTACAAACAACAGTTGTATAACTATCTTCAGTAAAATAAAAAAAACTTGTTTGAACTATAATCGTATTTTACTGTGATGACTTTCACAGAAGTACATGAAAAAGATTACTGACCAAAGTAATACTGAAGTTTGTGTATTTAAATAAATGAATTAGTTTTTTTAGGTTGTATATAAAATGCTAATTCGTTAGTTTTTTTAAAATATAATATTTTTTTTAGTATCTTGTTTAATAAACTTTTTCAGAATAATCAATATGGATAGAAGATATTTTCAACGCTGTTATCAAAACGAAGATATAAATCGGTGTAATTTTTTTTGTTGATTCTGTATAATCGTGTGTAATTAAATAAGAAAAAAGCATGTTCATTATTTTTTGAAAATATTCCCTGATATTTTCTCGTAATAATCATGTCGACGATCTTCCCTCCATCGTCGTGTCTACCTATTCATCTATCTTGATATAAAATGTCTGTTCCAAAGCGAACCCGTGAAACAGAGAGAGAATTAACTTCGTTCCGGCATGTACACAGTGTTAAATTTATATTGTTTACCCCGCACCCGTGCGTCTTACATTGTCGGCGTGTTGGTTGGTTTGTATCGCTGCGTTGCGTTGGCGCCAGGCGCCGTTAGCATGTTCACCGCTCCATTGCGGTCGTTGTTCGTTCTGTTTTTCACATGAAACTTTTATTCAGAATCGGACCCTGAGGTATACGAGGGAATACGATTATTTGCGGTGACGTCTGGAGTGCAATGAGTTTTGTTTGCGACTGCCGGCGTTTTCGGTACACCGGTGAGAACGAATTGTGGAATGCGTGACGGACAAAGATCACTAGGAAGTGAGATGGACGTTATGTTTATTTTTTATTTAGTTTCTGGTTACGAGTTCGAGTAAACATTTTTTCGGGATGTTATTATATTCTTTCTGTGAAAGTTTAGTATAAAATTTGCTTGTTTCTCTCGTTTAGAAACATTCTTATAAACATATACAAATATATATATATATATATATATATATATATATATATATATATATATATATATATATATAATTTAAAAAACACATTCTCTTCCAGTAAAATATGCTTTTTCAGTAACAGGTAGATCATTTACAATGTCATTATGTTGGTAGAAAAATTATTGCGGTTTATAACCTTCGAGTTCATATACATTTTTTAATATAAGTGGTTTGAAGTGGTCCAGAAATGTTGGATGTCTAACGCCTAACTATTGTGCAAGCTCTTGAATTGTGGTTTGTGGTTCTGATTCAACTAACGCTTTCATTTAGTCGTTATAAACTGAAGAAGGACGCCCACGACCTTCTTTATCTTCAAGGCTTTCGTTGTCAGGACAAAATTTTTGAGACCGCTATTGTATAGTATGTTTCTTAGTACTATTCACACCAAAAAATATCGGTTAGTTTAAGAGCAGCTTCTGCCGCTTTACCACCCATTTTTAACTCGTACAAAATTGCTCTTATTTGCTTCTTTTCCATCTTTAATTCAATATCCTAATTTGAAGCAAAATTTATAATAAAATCAAAGCAGATGTTATAAAAATGCAGTTGGAATAATACACTTTAAAACGATATTAACATGGACAGGATGAAATGACACTTTCATTGAAAAAAAATAAGTTTAGAATTTAGAGAACAAAACCCGCAATTATTTTCCTAACAACCAAATATTTCTGATATAAGAAATTATTATTTAAAAGAATATTTTTTATTATCATGCTAGCATTCATTTAAAAAATAATAAAAATATTTCAAAATTATTTTAACAGTTAGCCTCTATATAAATATACGACAAATATATCTTATAATTTAAACATTTTTTCTATTTTTTTATTACTTTATTTTGAATTTTTTTATGATTTTAATTTTATTATCAAATGGTTTTATTTATTCAACAAAACAGTGTTTATAGATTTTTTTTACTAATTATGTACTTAGGAATCTTTTTTTTTCATAGACATGTCAAAATTTCATAATTTCAATAAATGCACAAATCGTAATCCGTGCTAATGATGTGTGTGAAGTGATCGATGAAACTTTATAAAAATTGAAGAGATTGAACTGAAAAATCAATCTGCATGAGCATTCTATCTAATAAGAAGACGGTTAAATCAAACCTCTGTCTCAGATTCAATTGGAATTTTCAGTTTTGTTGTCAATATATTTTAAATTACTGTTAAACTGCAGCGGAGATTGAAAGGGTAACTGAACATACAGTTCTATAAAATCCTTATATTTTATAAATTATATATATATATATATATATATATATATACATAGGCTGATTCAATTTAGGCTTCCACATGGAAGTATGAAAAAAGGATGCAGAGGTTAAGAATATTTATGTTTTTTATTTAGCATTTTAACTCAATTCAATATTAAAATATATTGAATTAAAATACTAACGAAGGAAAACATGCTTTTTTTAATTTTGCGTTTTTTTAATACTTTCGTGCGGAAGCCTAAGTGAATTCTCTCTCTCTCTCTCTCTATATATATATATATATGCATGTATATATGTATGCATATCTGTATATATTATAATACTTAATAAGTATATGAGTGTTTTAATCAAATAAATTTTATTTCATTGTAATTTATTTAAGAATAGTATTAAAAATAATAAGTCTGTATAAGAGAATATATAAATAAAATCAAGTTCAGTGTATTTGTAATTTGTGTGTTCTGTTAGTATCATTATTTAGAAGTTTATTGTTCGATCACCACGTTCGTACTTGTTCGAATGCGGTTGTTAAATTACCTCGCAGCAATGTTAAGAAAAAGTTAGTTCTTCTGTTTTAACTGAAAGAGTGGCGACGGTACGTCGTGAGGCGATGGCCAGAAGGGCGTTATAGCACTGTACGCAAACAGGAGGGTAACGTAAAGCTTGTAACTACTTTGCAGTTTTTGATTGTCGGACAGAGTTCCACCGCAGCCGTAAAAGGTGCGGCTCGACGTCCTCCCCGTTCATCTACCGCTACCGGCACGTCAGTCACACTCAGTCTGTCTGTGGGACGGTCGGTGGTTATGCCTATGGGATTGACGGCTGTACATATCTAGTACATGAATGTGTTTGTGTGTGTGTGTACAGTATATGTGAAACGTGGCAGAATCAGAGAGATTGTTTTAGTGAGCGTGAATTGCGTAGGGACCCACGGATGTGGTCGGTCGGATTTTATTTCTTATATAAACCCAACTCAGTTTTAATTATCGCGTGAGGTAGCGAGATCGCAATGATGGTCACGATGATGTTAATGATGATGATGATGATGATGATGTTTTCTGCCCTGTTCTCTCTAAACGAAAAGTTTGTTTTTAGTACGTACGTGTAAAAGTATGCAGGCTTCACGTTTGCGTATGCCACGCATGTTGTATGAATGGAAACGGTTAACTACCCTCTTTCATACAATTTTATACGAGTATTTACATTTTATATTAACTTAATTCCAAATTATGTTATATCAATAATTGTTTAATTATCCTAACTGAATTATATTTCAAATAAAAAGTTTGTTTTAAAACTATTTCAGATTATTAATATATAAATGAATTCAGAAAATTTAAACATCCTAATTACAAATATATTATTTCGTAAATATCTATACTATTTTTTTTAGTCAATATATACATTTTATGACTTACATTTTTTTTTCAATGAACAGTAAAAATGCTTATGGCATGCTTGCCAGGAATTTCACACGAAATAATTTCGTTAACGTGTAGATGGTTTTTAATAAAAGATACTTTTATTTTATATTAAAGAATACGATAAAATTATAAATAATCTTCACACATTTTGCTCCTATTTGAATGAGATAAATATCAAATTATAAAAAGATAATATAATTATTAGCACTATCGATTCTGTTTCACAAATGAATATTTTACAAACTGGACAAACTACAAATATTTTTTCACCAAAATTGAATAATAATTACTACACACATTATCGGCAGAGTGTTTAATTATAAAATAATATAACCTTATCACTCTGAAAAGTATGGCAAAATGTACATAACCAACAATTAAAAATAATCAATAATATATTATTAAAAATATTTAATCAGAAAAAGTTTTCTGTTCTGTGCGCTGAATGTAAAAGTTTTTTAGAAAGAAAAACAAGACTTGCATTTAATTATTTATTATCATTGTGTTTACATTAATGTTTTCATTTTTTATTACTACATTGTAAAAAAATTATAATAGTTTTAGAAAAAAAATGCATAAATAATTAAACATCCTGTTTTTTCAATGAAAGAAAATTTGGGCTTAACGATTCTTCAAATTTAAAAGAATTTGAAATGAAATTTACAGATTTTCAGCGCTGTTTGATATACAGACAAAAATACATCGATTTTAAAATCGACTTGAAAACTACTTACATGTTTAGATTTACCATCAAAAAATTTCTTTGTAAATGAGATAATAACAACATAAAATGCTATTTCAGAAAAAAAAATAAATATTATCCATACAAGGATCAATAGTTATTTTAACAACTTTTTAATCTGCATATTTTATTAAATTAATATTTTCAGTAATGAAATTTATTCAATCAGATATGGTAAATAATAACAAATGAAAGTAGTACTGATTATATTTTATTCACGCCAAAATCACTCAGACTTTAAACACAGAAAAGTAAAGAAAGTACATGCTAGGAATAAGAAGAAGAGATAAGAAAAGAATAGAATGGATACGAAAACAGACAGGAGTCACAGATGTAATAAGAAAAGTAAGAGTCTGAAATGGACATGGGCAGGGAATTTTGTAAGAAGAGAAGACAGCCGATGGACAACGGAAATTATGAATTGGGAATCAAGGAATATAAAAATAACAAGAAAGAGACCGATGAACAAGTGGGATAAGGAAATTAATTTTTTTTATTGGAAGTCAGTGTAAAAGAAAGACATTCAATCATACAAAATGGAAAATCATGAGGAAGACCTTCATCCAGCAGTAAATTGACAGAGTCTGATGATTATTATATATATATATATATAAATATTTGGTGTGATGGCTTTATGCTACACGTAATTGTAATATAAATTGGATAAAAAATAGTATAAGCTCTAACTTATTATTAAAAACTTTTACTCAGTTCCATCAGCATGTAACATTTTTATTAAGATTTTTTACATCGCATCCTTCTTAATGTCCATTTATTTCGTCACAAACTCGGAAGCTTAATTTATTTCATAAATATAATATTCAACGACTACTACTACCCCCTTCCACCGTTTCATATCAACATAGCCGGTGTTCAACTCGCATCGTACACACAAGTAACGAAAAGAGACAACTAGGTTTATAAATACGGATGACCATCGGCCAGTAAAACCCGTCGATGTCGATACAGTAAGCCTTCCATATATATATATATATATATATATATATATATATATATATATAACGCCGCGACGGTGCTATTGCCTTTATCTCATCAGCCATCGGCGTCCCTTGTCGACGCCATCACAAGTAATCGCTTTGAAGTCGATGGTCATGCTGGACATGAATCTAACTCGCAACACGCCCCTCAGACTGAAATATAGTACTGCAGCTCCAATGTTCTCGCTCCCTTTCGTCCAGTTCTTCATCGATAACGTTTGAACGAACTTCGACGTTTATGTATCAACCAATCGGTTTATGTACTGATGAACTAATACACCTACTGCTCTACGTACCAACATATGTTCATAAATATATATATATATAAATATATATATATATATATATATATATATATATATATATATATAATGATCAAAATGTAACTTTGTGTTCGTAACAAAGTTAAAGTGGAGGTAACATAGTCAATAAAACATTCTACAAGCTTACATTTATATCAATTAACTTATTAGTATACAAAGGTTTAATCATAGGTTTGCTTTCGTGCACAAACGTGCTTTTTGACAGAAGTATAGGAGCTTAAGTTGTATCAATAGTTTTGTGATTTATATTTAGTTCTTAGAACTAGAATATAACTTGTTCATTAACAACTTGATAATTAGCATTATTCATTATAATATGTAATTTGTCGTAAATGATTGAATTAGAAGGAAGATTTTAATAATCACAACCACGTTCGTAATAATCAATGCACGTATATTTATAAATAATCGATGTTGTTTTAAACACGAGTAAAATTATCGAAGGTATAGAAGGTATAGTCATTTTTAAATATGAATTAAATTAGATTATTTAATAACGAAAATTTTAGAGTGTATTATAAAGTTGTTTTTACTAAATTATAGATCCACTACTAGCTATTCCAATGAAAAAAAATATTATCAGTTTTCAATCCACAAATCAAAAACTAATTTTTTTGCAAAAATAAGAAACAAAAATTTTCAATAATTTATTGATCAATTTTAATTATCAATGCATATTTTGATGGCGATATAATCAGATTTAGAGTACCAATATATATATATATATAAAATATATAAAGTAATGCTTTGAAGAAGAGTGTATCGTTATCGAAATATATATAAGTAAGAATGAAAATTGATAAATAATCAATTATTAAACTTTTCTGATCAGAAAAACAGTTTGTAGTTTATGGAGAGAGAAAACAAATCATTTTTGGAAGTTATTCTACATTTTATTCTCCAGAAAAAAGTGATCTAATAATAAATTTTATAAATTAATGTTTCACTCAACTCATAATCCACAACTTTTTCATATCAAAACGAGAGAAGGCTTTCAAAAAGATCAAGCATCAGCTCGAAGCGATTTCGATGGGTTCGTTAATTTTATGATTCCACAATTCTATCTTTTAGAACTAAACAATTTTTTTCCTGTTGGGACGAATGTGTGCATTCATTAATGCTATTCATTTTGATTCATAAATATAATTTTTAATTGATATGTGTGTCTTTATACTTGATACGTACGAATCGGAATTATTTTTGCACCAACCTAAAATTATTTTCATTCTTTTCAGTGACTTTAATTTCCGAAACGTTGAAAGAAATCAAAGTATTACTGTATATAACTTCCCATTTATTTCGTTTATTCGCCAAATAAACCAGAAACTCCAATCATATTCGACCTGCCTCATTCACGATATATTCTTTTTTTAATAAAAGTATTGATTTCCCATTTACAAAGTCGAACGCACGCACGCAACTGTACGATAGCCTCGCGTATCTCGCAACGCGTTATAAAATCAAAAGAGTTTTATGCGACATGTGACGTGACGTTTACAGAACAATAGATATATGATTATCATTAGAGCGGAGATCTACAGTGTATGGATCGCGTCTACGTCGAAGTGATTCATGAAATATGAGACTCCTTCAAATGGGACGACGCGTAGCGTTCGTATAAGTCGTCTCACGAATGACATACGCGAAGCCGATCGAGCTCGAGTGTAGATTTGCAATTCTGTTCGTCGAGCGAATATTTTATTGGGATAAATCACGCGTGAACAACAACCGCAGTCGGAGCAAACGAGAAAAAGGCTGCTCGCGCGTGTGTGGGATGTCATGTGCGTGCGTGTGTGTTTTTTTCAGTACGCGTGCGATAATATGCGTGGATGGTCGGATGGGTGTTTTTTTTTTGTATGTGTCCGTGTGTTCGTATATCTTTAGATATATTAGGGTGTACATATACATATACATATTTATATATATATATATATATAAATAACTTGAACGACTAGATATTTTCATGAAAGAAACGCAAGTCAGTATAACGTTGAACGAACATACATATATATCCATATAGTTTCATATCTATCTACACTTATAAAAACAGAGATATATGTTTACGTAATTTATATATATATATATATATATTATAAAAAAATTCGTTTTAATTTTCGTTCATTGTAGGGTTCCTTACAAAGTAGGTCTTAAACTTCATTAGTTTCCATATAGATCTGTCACTATATGTATATATGAGCCGTTGTTTTTGAAAGTGGTATAAGTCCGTTTATCCATACAATTTAGATATTTAAGCGTTTCGTTTGAATCAACTTAAAAATATTGGCCAACGTTAATCAATTCGGATAATATTTTCAAAACAATAAACTTGTTAAATTTTATTATGCATTAATAATTAATAAAAATGTTAAAGAAAATAAACGATTTTTTAGTTACAAATGGACTTGTACCACTCTCAATAATAACAAATTATGAAAAATATAAATAATAGTAATTTTAAATTTATATTTTAATTGAAGTTGGTTTTTGTGAAATGTATTTTTAATGTAAAAAATAATAATTATAATGAAGACATGTAAGTAAACGAATAATCGAGTTTATTAAGAAATAAGTTCAGTTATGTTATAATTAATTTATAAATAAACAAGTATGAAAATTAAATTACTTCGTTAAGATAACTAATAATAACAAACTTATTCATATTTCAATCTTATTTCTCCTCTACACTTAGCGCAAAGATAGGAAAACGGTCTGGTCGTTTGAAAAAGTCTAAAAAAGCAATTAAGAATCATGTCGAGTAAATATTTATTTTTTTTTGTTTTAATATGGTATTCTGTAAATAGTAAAAAATCTTAAAAAGTAAAAGATTTTTTATTAAAATACTAGTACATAACCCGTTAAAACTGACGGGAAAGTAGATATAAACATAGAAAGAAAAAACTGTTTATTGGTTTTTACAACATAATATATTTAAACATTCAAAATACCTAAGAACAAAACTTAATGAATTGAACTTGAAACCTATGAACCGATAAAGCAAACATTTCTCATCATCATTGATAAACGTTACTCGTCACCATGGTCATAGTTCTGCGTACAAAGTGACGAGAAATATAGGTTTTATTTTATAGCTTTCTATTTATAACAATAATTATACCAAGATTAAATAGATATGGATATATTCTATTATTGAATGAATCTGAGAAATGTTTGAATTATTAAATTTTCCAATAAGTTAGGCACATAAAATTGAAAATATACAACTGAACATTCATGAAAAATTGAATTTTAACAACGTCCATTATACAAATCGACATTCGAAAATTCAGTCGAACGAACGTGTTATTCACTCGCGAAAATCTAAACAGCGTGAAAACAATGAAATAAATAATAATGTTATTGTCTGAAGGGATTTTTTTTATTCATTATAAACCGACTAGATTTGAGTCGTCGTCGTCGTCGACGGCGTCTGCAATTGCGTCAATTGTTAAAACAGATCGCGTATTCGTACAAACAGACAGACACGAGCGTAGTAAAAAGAGAGATAATAATAATAATAGTAATAATATAAAGGAGAGACAGTGAAAATATCCGAACGATTGCGATGACGAAAGTACTGTGTCTGTGTGTGTATGTGTGCAAGAGCGCTTTCAATTTACGCTTACCGAAGCATATTCCATTATGGAACGCCATCGTGCGGAGCGTCATAGCACCTCGGCAAGTACTAACTGAAATTCAACGACAATGACAATGGTAACGAGTGGCACCAGCAACCTGGGACTGAGATCGACACCGGGAAAGGACTGGGTTATAGCGTTTTTGCTTGGGACAAACACTTGATTTTCACTTCCACCTTCATCGTCATAGCATCGTCTCGCGACCGGTACATAACGTACGTGGATTGGTGGTGCGTTGTTAAATAGCTGCCACCAAAACGGAAAACGACGCACACGAGATCAAGGGCGGAGACAAATGGAGTGAACGTTCAAATAACGGAAACGAAGAACATACAGTGCCTTAACGAACATTTACATTTTAAATTAGTAAAGGTAGAATTAAAATGGGGTATCTTCGAAATGAGTCACTTATTTCGGAATAACAGTTTTTTTTTATCTGAAAGCGTACAACGCCCTTTATTTCATCAAATATTTATGCATCTCAAACATGTACTTGATTTTATTTAAGCACGAACATCGAAATTTTTATCAGAATACGTACTATAATACTTTTAAGTTATTTATAAACATTTATGTACAGTTTCGTAGCAATAATGTCAAGTCTGACAAGATAGTAACTTTTTAAAATTAGAAAAGATATACAGAAATAATGATTATAAAATAATAGGAGGTTGCGTTTAAAACCGCTGTTCACATGTAGATGGCTTTAGATGCGTATGATGTGGACAGTGACAGATGCCTCTTATGTCAATTTAAAGTGTAAACATTTCCCACTAAAAGTCAGTCATCAGACGCTATCCTTTATTTACACAAGTGCTTTTCTATAACCAAATTAAAATTGAACGCGATAAGTTGTTTTCCGATGTGTACTTCTTTACTAATTTGATTTGAAAAAAATGCAGCTGAAGGTCATCGATTGCTTTCCAAAACTTATGGTGAATCTGTTACATCGGAAAATATTTGTAGAGATTGGTTTCGATGATTCAAAAGTGGCAATTGCGACGTTCACGGCAGACAACGGCCAGGTCAATCGAAAAAGTTCAAAGATGAACAACTGAAAGCTCTATTCGAAGAAAACCCTGCTCAAACACTGAAAAAATTGGTTCATCAGCTCAAAGTCGATAAGTCAATCATTTCATGACGTTCATAAGCCATAGTAAAGATCTAGAAATAAGGGAGATAGCTACCACATTAAACGACCAAAAATTCCATTGCTAATCGTTCAATATCTCGATTTATTTGCTTGCAAAGCATAAAAAGAAGGGGTTTTATGACAAATCGTGATCAACGATAAAAAATAGATCTATTTCGAGAACCCAAAATGCAAGAAATCATGGGTTGATGCTAGTTAACCATCAACGTCGACACCAAAGCGAAACACCATTGCTCACAAAGCAATGCTCTCTATTTGGTGTGATATGGGGAGCGACTTGTATTATGATCTGTTGAAACCGAAGCAAACAATCACCGTCAAACGTTATCGACAACAATATTAGATTTAATTTTTCTTACTATTATTGTTCTAAGATTTTATACTTTTCTAAAAAATGTTTAGCTCAATTATCATTGTTGAGTGAACAACTAGATTCTCGACATTTTGTTGCAAGAATCAGGAGTTGGTTTTAGTCACGCATTAAAGAGTGACTTGTTGTTAGCTAGCTCTTCAATGTAGGACTAAACAAATTCATGATGTCGACGATATTCTGATGCGTCCTAAAAATTCGCATCTGAGTGTATAACTGGCAAGTCAGTCGTTAATATATGGATAAGACAAATTTCATCAATTGTCATTTTTTCTTAGAAAGTATAACTAAAAATTAATATATTGTTAGCAGTACTATTAAATTTCTAGCACTAAATTTTATTTCTATGTTATGTTTATTTCTATTACTGTATGGTAAATTACACTATCATTGGATATAGGTGCTTCTAAAAAAAAGATATCATTTCATACGTTTTTGTAATATCTGTCAATATATATATATATATATATATATATATATATATATATATATATATATGATAGTTGTTTAAATTGGGGAAAAAGCAAGTACTTTCTCGCAGTATATTTTTATGAAGTGTAACATATCTACGGGCCATTGCGCACTATAATAATTCGTTACGCCACTGTCAATAGCTATAACACGTCGCGCCTCTGTATATTATAGCATGCGTTTTATAGCGACGACAATAGAGACGATAGCGACCATCGCGGAAGACAAGCGAGAATGTTGGTTGCTTTCGGTAGACATTGGCGTTTGTATATATAAGAATGGGAAATCCTGCCTAATCGTTGCCTGAGGCCGACTGTCGGCTGACTACACACTGCCATAAAATGCGTTTGTGCGAATGTGTGCGTGCGTTTCTGCGTGTGCGTGTGTGTATGTATGCTCGCCATAACGACAGCACGTTTATTTTTATCGTTACGTTACGAGCGCGTTCCAACGCGTTTCATTGTCCTTTCATGCAGGGAGCGTCGCAACCACAATCAGTTACTGCCACTGAAAACATACCTCCATTCAAAAACATAGATATAGGTATAAGCAGGTGCATATCTGCCCTGCCTTCCTACCAACCGAACTCTTCACTACAACCACGTATTATTACCTTTTCTACCTAACCAATTCGCACGTTCAACATCAACCGAATACGACAGCTGACGTAGTCTCACTGTTTTACAAACAAGTATTTCGAACAGTACCGTGACTCAATAATGTGGCATAGTTCCTGATTTTCTTTATACAAATGTACTTTTTCTGATTTTATGCTATATGTATATATATATATATATATATACACATATGAATATCATAATTATTGAATCAAATAATTCTAATATCGATTATTTTAAAATTTATATTTATTATTTTCACAAATATATACACTGATAATGTTTGATTGATGGTCATGCGTATTCCGATAGAGATTCCATCATATTTAGAGTATCACAGTATAAAAAAATCAACTGATCTATCTAATCTAAGTAATAGTCTAATCTAAGTAAAAGAATTCTAAAAAAAAATAACTAAACTGGTTAACCGTCAAATTCAAAACAGAATCGAAACAATTAAATTATACATTCATTTTTTCACTGTTGTAATACTAGGTTCTTTCATCAAATTAAAATGAAATATTTATATTAATATAAATTAATATCAACTATACACATCTATTATTAAAATCAAATATTTTTATCTTTATATAAATCGGAATTTAATCTATTAGAGGTTTCTGAATGTTAATATACAGAATAGTACGCTTTACAGAACACAAAATAGTTTATTTATTGTTTATAATATATAGAATAAATTGAATATGAACAGAAATAATAATTATTTGATGATTGCATAGATGTGGTTTGATAATAAAAAACGAGACTGTCTTCACAGAACATGGGTCGAAAAATCATTAGCATCGTAATTCATATTGTCAGAAATATATATCGTCATAAGCTCGTACTTACCGACTTAAATCACATGACTCTACAATACTCAGTTTATAAGATACATCGGTATTTTTTCTATATTTTAGATATTTGAATGTGATGAAAAATTCTTTAGAAATGTACATGTGTAACAATCAATAATTAATTATTAAACAGTTTCGTTCATATTTTTGTTTATGGTTTATGGAAGAACAAAAAAGTAATCTTCGAAATTATCAGTTTTTTATTTTGAATAGGATATCTCTTTTTAAAACAATGTAACTGAATAATAAATATGTATTTTTATATATTTAATATATTAAAATTAAACATATAAACATATGTGCGGAGAAAAAAAGTATTTATGATAGAAAGGATGAAAAGAACAAAATAAAAATTGTCTAATTTTTTTCAAACATTTTAAAATTTAAAATAAACTTTTGCATGTTTATTAATTTCATATCATTATATTCTCAATAATTGATTTTGAATATAAATTACTCTACCATAAATGAAACAAAATATAAATAAGTTTATTAAAAATATATTTTATTAAAAAAATAATCATTTATCTTAAAAAAATTTTGAAAACGCTTAATTTTCTTTTTAAATTAATTATTTATAAATTCATATTTTTTTAATGAAATTCATATTATTATGTATAAAATAAGACTAGTGCATAAAAGTAATAAATAAATTGATTTTCTCCTGTAAAGCTATTACACTGGTTATAAATTTTGATGAAAACTCTTTTTCGACGTTTTTTTTCAAAAGGATATTTTTTTTGTTTTTGAAATGGATTCTTTTATCAAATAACAAATTGGTTTTAGATATTGATTCTTAATCAATACACACATACATTTATGTATAGAAACGCATATATATATATATATATATATATATATATATATATATATATATTCATATATGTATGACTAAATGTTTCTCGTGAAAGGTTCATTGTAGTGGTTCGCCATCCTTTCAAGTACGTGCACCGGATTTTTACATTCAACCTTTAGGAAATTCCGAAATCATCGGGACAAATTCGTTTCATGCGGACGAGAAAAAAACATACTTTTTTTCATCCGTGTCGTCGTTTTGTTCTCGACCCGACTATATTTAAAGTATCAATTGATTGGAACGTCGTTTATCGTCTCCAGCTCCGGTTTTCTCTCATCTCGCCGTTGTACGTTTCCGTGCGTCCGCTGTCGCAAACGTATCGTTTAATAAGGACTTGTATTTTGACAACGGTCGTATAACGAGTTTAACAGGTGTCTTGAATTCATTAACGATATTATTTACTCGGCCTGTTTTAATATTCGCTCGTTGTTTACGTTCTTCGATAATTGCATGTATGAATTTAGAGTAAACGTTCGTGTTTTAGTACAATTATTTCCAGTGTTTATGTTTTTTTAATTGCTTTTTTTTATTAATTCAGTTTAGTGTTTAATTTTTACGGTAAATTAATTGGATTTTATTGAACATCTCCAGAATATAAATTTCTTTTTTATTTGAAACTGAAGCGTTTCGTAAATTTTGCAATCTCGTTTGAATTTATTACAAAATGTGTTCAATGTATCAAATTAATATTCGTGTTTTTTTATTTGAGTGATATTATGGTACATAATTTAAAAATATTTGAGTTTTAAAAATATTCATTCTTTAATCAAATAAATTATTCTTATATAATTTAACTCATACGTCAATATTTATAAAAAGTATATATGGTCAAATATATTTCCTACGATCATTTTATAATCTATCTATCTATCTATATATATATATATATATATATATCAAAAAATATCCCGTAAAATTTAAAAAATGTATAAAATATCATACAAAAAATTGTATAAAAAACATATAGAGATTTTGTATTAAATTATTATCAACGATATAACAAAACAATGGAATCTCAAACATTAAATTGTGTATTAATTGTTATAAAGTACATAATTATTGAAATATCAAAAACTGTTACACTCTTTAATGTCGATTAAAAGATTGGACATTCATCTTTATACTGTTATAGTTTTAAAACAGAACTCAAGTCATCTCTATCATTGTTACACACAGAAAAAAAGGCAATCGTAATTTCCTGATGTCAGTAGTCTTGTTTCATAGAAGTCTGTACTTAATGATCAAATCAGGGCTTTTATTAACAGACCTTTATTCAATTAAAAGACAAAACAAAGACAAACTAAAGCTAGATGTCAATAAAGCATCATAGGTTTTTATACAAAGACAACATTCTTTCATATACTACTGATTCTGATCGAGAACTTTTGAAAGAACTTACATACTGTAATACCACACTCATCATTATTATCCAATGTCGCTCAGAATGATTTTTTTATTTCCAAAAATTGGAATAAATTTGAAATGAGAGAAATTCTATAACATTTTAATATATTCAAAAATCATGTGAATATAGAATTTCATACATATAACTTTTAGAACAAAATATGTAAGTATTCAAAAGTGAAAGGAGTTCTGACACAAATGTATATCATTAAGTAAGATGATTTTGAAGATAATAAAACATAATTATTATTTTTAAAGTGAAAAGACGGAAAAAGACTCATTGGTGAAAAAGACTCATTGGTGAAAATGAATTCAGTCAATATCAGAATAGAATTGTAAGAAAATGGCTTTCCTGTTAAAATAAACTGGTAATGTAAAATTAATAATAGAATTGTATAAATTAACTAGGATATATAGAAAATTCAATTTTAAAATAGTTCGAATTTTCTTTATCTTGGTACTCTGAAGAAGATAATATCGCTATCGAAATGCTCATAAACAACAATAACAATTGATTAATAATGATTTTTTGAATATATTTTTACGAGATTTTTTTGTGGTTAATCGAATGAAAAAAATCATTTTTAAAAATGAGTGTCAGAACTAATCCTTACAACTCGAATATTAAATCTTTACATGTATATAAATGAATAAATCGAAGAAATAGATATAATCATTGTTAGATGATATAATGAAGCCAATTTTAATAAATAAGATATTTAAAAAGTAGTTTTTTATCAGCCAGAATTTTTATTTAAATTTAATATTAATCAGTAACTAAAATTGGTTCCTTGAAAAAAAAGTGTTGTCACTGAAGTAATCAAGAGGTCGATATTAACATATTTTTATATATTTTCATTTTTTTATTGATTCGAGTTGATTTAGATTATACAATAAATTTCTTGTAACAATATAGTTTAGATACTGACTAAATTCATATTCATAAATGAATTTATTTTTCTTTTTACTCTACAAACCACGCATACACTTTCTAGATAGATTTTAGAGATTTTTTTGTATTTTAGCATTTTAAAAGTAATGTATATAACAATAGATAAAAGTATTGTAAAAGTTAATTAATTATTTTATCAGATGTTTCGTATGAACTTATATGTAGAGAAGAATCTATTAATTGAAAATATAAATTTTTAGAAATAAAATACTGAATCTTAGGAAAATCTTGAATTTTTATATCACTGTTATAAAAAAATATATGTTTATATTTTCCTATTTATTCAAATCATATACAAATATATGAATATAATTGTAAAAAAATGTTTTCTTTTATTATTTTAATTCTGAGAACTGTAATAAAAATTACACCTATATAATGTCGAAAAAATAAACTCAAATAAATCTTTTAACTAATATTTTTTCAGATAATAAAAGATTTATTTATAGAGTTTTGTTAATTAAAAACAATAAATATTTGTTTAACGTTATTTAAGCCATTATTTCTTTAAAAGTTAAAAATATAATTTATTTGTTTTTTTTCTTAAATTTCTCTAGTCTCACTATGATCATGCCAATCAAAAAAATATATATGTGTAGCTTAATACATACTTGTTTTCTTGAAATTCAATTATAATACCCAATTAAAATTGCGTACAAACATAAACATACAAAAATCTATAACAGATAAAAATAAATGCTGCACGTAAAAAGTAATACCGTTGAACAAACAGAAAAAAAAACAGTGTAATGCCTCGTTCTACTTTATACAATGATAATCCCAGGAAACACGTATTTACTCTGCAAGAGAAGACGGAAAAACCGGCACAATAGTTAATGTTGAAATGATGGAAAAAGGTACGCCATCACGATCGCCAAATCTTCTCTTTGTTGTATGTATTAATGTATTTTTTTTCTTTCATTCTTTCTTTCCTGGTTGTACACACCGGCCGTACGTTCGCCGAATTGTATACATCTGGAACCTTATTGTTCCCGTTCTAGAAAGACGAATATAACGTACATGAAAAGAATTCATGAGCCTGGCCGACGATCGAATCACCATTGTTGAATTGAAAAAGATTACAAGATACATACAGATAACTAAAAGATGACCTTATGCGCACACATTTAATCTATATTCACTCATACGTAATTCATGAATCTATGAATGTTCTAATAGTCGTTATTAAATCAAATCATAAATAGCAGAAAAATATTTATAGCCATGATAAGTAACACAGGATTATATTAAAGGGTGAAGAAATATAAGTTTTATACGTTATCTGGTCACATGCTCAAATAACTTGTAATTTCGGTTTTTATTTACAGAATATATATATATATATAGAGAGAGAGAGAGAGAGCGAGAGAGAGGGTGATTCTATTTTGACTTCCACATGGAAGTATTAAAAGGGTGCACAGGAGTAAATAAAGAATCTTATATTATATTTAGTATTTTAGTTCAATTCAATACAAAAATACAACTGAAATAAAATACTAAATGAGAGATAAAAAGTATTTTTAATTTTTGCGTTTTTTAATACTTTTATGGGAAATACTAAATTAAATCACCATATATCTATATATATGTAAATATATATACTCGTATATATATATACATATGTAGAAATATATATATATATATATATATATATATATATATATATAGAGAGAGAGAGAGAGAGAGAGAGAGAGAGAAATAGAGAGACAGAGGGAGGAAATGATAAAAATTATAACGATGCAGCTAAAAAATTAGATTAAAACTTACAATTCTTAAAGAAGTCACTTCTTTTTATATAAACACTAACAAAAGCATAGAAGATAAAATTTTTAAATAGACTTCTTCGAGCATTTTCTATTAGGGTCTTTGGCCTTATCATTCTTTCTTAGAGTACAAGTTATAATTAAATTCTAAACTAACAAAAATATTCTGTTTTATTACAATATTAATTTTGGAACATTATTTAAAATTCAACTTTCAGTATGAATTAAATAAAAATATTTGTCGAAAAGTTGGTAATAAAATTTGCACACGCACATACACACACACACACATATATATATATATATATATATATATGTGTGTGTGTGTGTGTGTATGTGTGCGTGTATGTATTATATAAATGAATGCAAAAATGACGGAAACAAGAAATAACATAATTGATTTATAACACATATACATACATCTTTTAAAAAACGTTTCCACTCACACAAAGTGTTTGCGTATTCATTAAACAGCGTGGCGCCCTGTCTTTGAACTTTTCTTACATATTGAAAAAGTCTAATCACGAGAGTGAAAAGTTTTTACTTTAAATTGAAAACATTTACGATCAACTTTTCTTGTTTATCGTTAATATTTTCTTTAAAAAGTTTTTAATATCGTTATATTTTAAACATTTTTTATGTTCACATTGACCGGTTTGCATCGATCAGAAATAAATAAAAATTTGTCATATAAAAATGTCAATATTAAATATTCATTAAGTTTGTATGCAGTTATAAAATATTTATTTTTCCTATAGGTATATTTGATAGGTGGTTTAGAAATAACGAGTTGAATGATTAATGGAAAACTAATAATGTCTTTTATAATAAATCAATCGTTTTAATTTTTCCATTAGAATATTAATTATCTATTTGAGAGCAGTTGTATATAGTACTGTGTTGTGGAAAATAAAATATTAAGAGCACTTTAATATGAAAATGAGCATGGATGTTGTGTTCGGTATCGACAAAGAGGAGACGAAAAGTGTATTTCAATAGCGGTGGTTTGCAAGTGGATCAGTCGAACCAATGACACTTTGTGAGAGAGCTGGCAGCAGCTAATCAATTACGAAGGGTCAAAGTGTCACTTTTGTTCCCTTTTGTCAGCAAGAAACTCACCTTCTGCACTACTCTATATAGGATACACCGCCACTATAATATATATAGGGGTTCGTCCATTGAACTGCGTAAGATTCATTCGAGTGATTATAATGTTTTTATTATATATATATATATATATATATATATATATATATATATATATATATATATATATATATATACTCGTATATATAAAGAATGACAGGGAAAGTGTACACAAACTATGATATATAGAACGTGGTTTGTAGAAAAGAAGAGAAATGAACCGAGAACTCGAATGTTTATAAAAAAAATGTACACAGAAGGTTCATTACCGACCGTGTTCATTATATTTTTACGGGTTTCGCTGTATTTATTTACTGTGCCGTAATCATTACTTAACGTTTGAGAAATTTGCTGCGCTAATGAAGGAATCGTTTTTTTTTCTCAAATTTTATACCGTCCGTTAACATTTTAAAAGAACAATATACCTTTCGTATTATTTACTTTTGAATTATATATTTTTTTATTTACATTTTAAAAGAAATTTATTTTTAACGAATTGTAATTTTTATACGAGTTTTAATTTGATACATAAAAGAACATTCTTTTCTCAAAGAAAATAATTTTAAAAGGTAATGAAAATATTATTTGTATCCGTTTATGTGGAATGCTTTTATGCATGTATTATTTAAGTAGATTAATGATATTTATATAGAGACGTGTATTTATCTAGATGAAATATTATGTTTAGATTATGTTTTATATTTTTTAATTCAAGGTAATGAATATTTATCTTTAATCAAACAATAAACTAACATCCTTTTATTGATCAACCAATAAATATTTTTAAAAATGTTATATTTTATTAAATATAGATTTTGGGTTTTCATGAAATTTAATTATAAATGTATTTAAAAATATTTATTAAAATAATAAATTATTAAACATATCATTCATGAAAATTGAATAAAAAGTGAATTAGGTTTGCATTAGAGCTCATTTTTCTTTATTTATAAAAACATTTACTTTCTTCAATAACTTTTTCTTTTAATGAGCAATTCATTGACTGATTTATTTCTTGATAGATATGAAACTGGAGTTTATTTTATACCTATTAAGGATAAATTATTTTCTCCTTCACAAATTTTTCTCATAGAAAACATTAAATAATTAATTATAATTAATCATTTTTATTACTGTTTATGTGTATTAAGATGCTGATTTCATCATCTTCAGACAATAAGGTATAAAAACATTTCAGACAGAGAAAATGTATATAAAATATATAATTTTAAGGTGTATAAATTAATTCACTTAATACAATTTTAAATTATTTAATTCATTTCACTTACAAATTCCAATTAATTCATTTCACTTGATTGAAATACTTATCTGGAGATGAAACAAATAATTACAAATATGAAAATGTGTCTAAAAGATTTCAATGACATTTTTAATGAAAATTTTATGTGTCTTGTTTCTCTGAGGATGATGGAATTACTGTTATAATGCTCATAATTAATAATTAAAAATGATAAATATTATGTTTCACAATTAATTATGTGTTTTTTTTATAGAAAATGTATGTTTATGTCAAATAAAATGTGTGAATATTTTATTTCAACAGAGAACTTAATATATATATATACATATGTGCGAGTGTGTGTGTAGGTTTGTGTGTAAAAGAGAATTTAATGATACGAGTATATGAATTTAAAGTAAACACGTCTATGTTCCATACGTTTGAGCTACATTACAAATAAAGTAAGAACGATTCGGTTTTTCTAGCACAGAAATTGTCAAGATGAAAGAAACTTTATTCTCGCGAGGTATCTTTACATGTACGTGGTAGACTCTAACCGATTTCGAAATGTTCTCTATCAGATGAAATCCCATACATGTCCCATTGGACTATATGTATCTGTGATTTGTAAATAAAATATTGACAACGCTGTATCTGTCGTGTACGGTAACAGTGGGTGTTTGCTGACTGTTGGATTTTGCATAATATAGTGGCGAATGCAGCAGGAACAGCAACAGCGTGCTTTCTATGTGTGATAGGTTTTATGTACATGTGTTTGTGTACGTAAATATATATTTATATATATATATATATATATATATATATATATATATATATATAATGTGTATATATGCTTGTGTGTTTTTGTGTCAGAAACGTAGAGGATACATCTTAGTTACTGTCTACTTCGAACTGACTAGAGACAACATGGTGCAGTGGTAAATATACATGTACATCTCTAAATACATTATTCTAATGCTTAAATATCGTCTATATCGAAACATGTATCTCTGTGCTCTGGTAGAATTGCGGCTATCGGGGCAGGCGGTAGAATTTACATTCCCTCATACTCCAAATTGTTCCAGTTGTTCCCTTTACGCTCGCTTGATCGGCTCTCACTATAATATCGGTAAAGCGGTCATATTTCAATGCTCGCTGTTCACTTTGGTGGATAGTTTCGTTTTATAAATTGCAATTTCATTTCATGCCGATATCGAACGAGCGTCTCAGGAAACGCGTTCCAATTACACTCGACGGATATTTATTACATTTAATCGATATTTATATTTATTATTTCGTTTTGTACATCTAGTATTAAACGTCTTAAGGTTTCCGATATTTAATCTCAAACAATTTATTATTTAATCAATCGAATTCAACAAGTAGATAGTGAAATCTATACGGAAATATCTATATATAATGTGATTCAATTTAAGCTTCCACATGGAAGTATTAAAAGTTAGCGCAGGGGTAAAGAAAACACCATTTTATTTTTTATTGAGTATTTTAGTTCAATACAATACTTAAATACAATTAAACTAAAATACTAAATGGGGGATAACATGTTGTTTTTAATTTTTGTGTTTTTCTAATACTTTCGTGTGGAAGCCTAAATTGAACCTCTCTCTTTACCCCCCCCCCCTTCTCTCTATGTATATATATATATATATATATTGTTTATAAATTTGTGCAAGTGTGCATGTAACTAGACAAATTTTTAAATCATTAAATATATTTTATTACTTAAAACCATTTTTCATTACAATAACATCATAATATAAAGAATTAATATAAAATTTTATAAATTATAAATAATACCAGTATATAAAATTGAATCATTTAAATTTTATACTAAACTAAAAATTTATTTCATACAAAGAGTATTTTTCTACTTCCCGCCGAATAAATATTTACACAATTTATTATATTTATAACACCTTTTATACTACAAAATATCAAAATAAGGGATCTAAATTCACTTAAAAATATTTTCAAGTTCTGAATTGTACAGAAGCATATATTATTGATAAAAATTTATACATAAATAGACGTAACAAATATAGACTTATAATACCAAATTTCAGTTCGTACACATTTTTTTTTCAAATAAAAATCAAAATTTACATTTTGTGTATCAGATTTAAAATGTAATGATCTATCAATATAAACAATTAATTTTAACAAAGACAGTTATATTCGTTTCCATTAGTAAGTATAGTTTTATATTTTTTATATAGCATGTATTTGTATATCTTTAAAAATGAAGAAATTGAAACAACATAGCGTTATAGATACAAATTGTTTACTTAAGACAGAAAGCGATATTTGACTTTCAATAAAATGGTATATCCACATCGCATTCATCAATCCATAAAATATTTTCTCTGAGACCGTTATATTTGCAACTACTATAACACATTCAAATATATTCAGTTTATCCATATCTACCTTACATGTACTAACTCATCTTCTAAACAAATTTCTAATAAGGATAGTTAATTATTCATTAACGTTACATTTAGTATTCCCTTCTTTGTTTTAATAATTCACACATTAAATAACATAAATCTTTGGAAAAAATATTTTAATTTTTTCATCTTTTGTTCGGAATTTTTAGAGTAAAATTATTTCTCTATATTACATATATATATATATATATATATATATACGAAATAAAGCATAATTAAAAGGTAATATTTTTTTCCTAGTGATATAATTATTCTTATATTTCTCACTGATTTTCCATGTCTCGCCATTCCTAAATCTACAAAGTACTCGAATCCTCTTGAACATTGTATAGTTAATATTTATAGATCTGCTTCTCCTCATTTCCGCTGTTTAAGAATAAATCAAGCTTTTAAACATTTTATCTTCTCTCATTCGATTTACAGCTAAGTTTAAGAAACTTCACAAATCTCGCCATATTTCCTTCTTGACAAATTATTCGATTATTGATTGGATTCACTCCTCATACGCTATTTCTACAAATGAGCTGTATGTTCATCTAATGACTTTTCTTTTTAAAAATCCATACATTTTCATATTTTGAAAATAATCACTGTATTTTTTTCTTTCATTTTTAAAAATTTCATAAATTCACTGCATGCTCATTATGAAAAATTATTTATTCATTAATTAGTTTCCGATCTTTTTATGCTATTTTTACAAATAACATTGTGTATTCGTTTAATGATTTTTTTATTAAAAACCTTTAGGACATTTTCATTATCTGCATGTAATATCTATATTATGTTTTTAGTTATTCAAAAATTCACTCATCTCAATACGTCTTCACGTTGATAATTTCATGACAATTTATTTATTAGGTGTCACATTTCATAAACTATTTTTATACTCAGATATTTTTTTAAAAAAATTGGACATACTGTTCATTATCTGACTATAATATCTATTTTACTTTAAACATTGCAGTGATATTAAGTTGCATATATTATAATCCATTTTTAAAACTATACTGAGTGATATATTTTCCAAGTAGTGATTCAGATAAATAAGTTTTTGTTTTCTGAATTATAACCTTAACTGTTCTTAATGAAACTGTCATTTCATCGTGTTCATGTTAATATCGTTTCAAAGTGCATTATTCGATCTGTATTTTGGTAAAATCTACTTTGGTTTTATTATTAATTTTGCTTCAAATTGGGCTGTTAGATTAAAGATGGAAAAGAGGCCAATACAGCAATTTTTTATATGAGTTCAAAATGGGTGGCAGAGAAGCAGAAACTGTTCATAAACTAAACGATGCTTTTGGTGTGGGTACTGTTAAGGAACGTACGGTGCAATAATGGTTCCAAAAATTTCGTGGTGGGGACGAGAACCTTGAAAATGAAGAAGGTCATGAGAATCATTCTTTAGTTTACGACGACCAACTGAAGACGTCAGTTGAATCAGAACCACCCACAACAATTTAAGAACTTACACAAAAGTTAGGCGTTAGTCATCCATCAGTTCCATACCTCTTAAAACCACCTTAATTAAAAAATGTATATAAGCTTGAAGATCATAAACTCCATTTTTTTTTGTATCGCCATAATAGTTATGAGCATTTTTAAGAGATTTCTGTACTTTAGAGCTGTGAAGAAGATGATATCGTCATACAAATGGGTCAAGTAACAAAAACGATCAATAATCATTTACTGAACATTTTTAATTAAAATTTTTTGTAGTTTGTCCAATAAAAAAAATAATTTCTGTTAATGTGTTATATTTATAGTCATTGTATTTTTATACACTCTATATTTTTAATTAAAAATGTGTAAACAAGAACTGTGGTAAGCTTTTTAAAATAATTTGAATGAATAAATAATAAAATAAGTAATATATTTACTTACATAAATACACTTATTATTATTAAAAAAAATATATTTTTCAATTTTTTCAAAAGATATTTCATCAATGTCGTTTCTATAAAAAAATTCATCTCCAAGACGAAATTATTTGCAGAAATATTTTAAAAGTTTTTATTACTTGAACAACGAATCTCAATTAATGGTGTTACATTTTTTTTGTTTATTAATTTTCACCAATTTAATTTGATTACCCTCAAACAACTTTTTATTACATATTTATATTTTATACATACATATACATTATATATATATATATATATATATATATATGTGTGTGTGTGTGTGTATGTGTGTGCGTGTTAAAAGAGAGAAAGAGCTTATAATTAAATGTTCCACAATAATAGTAACTAACCGTAAAAAGAAAAATGTTTCCAGAGCAAAGACGACCGGTTACAAAATCTGACGAGCTCGTGGGACGAGCAACGTTCGTTTCACATATAGATAAAATACTCGTACATACAAGCGCGACGAGTTGTGTGGCAAGCAGTGCCAGAATACTCGTATCCCGTGGGACGACAATCATATTTAACACGGTCTGATTGCACGTGGCGTTTGTGAAGAGCAAATGAACTCACCAACAACTTTGTTTAGACTCTATGACACATGATGGTAACGTGTTTTTCTTTCACAAATGTACCACTATCTCTGTTTATTTCACCAATCACCAATGTAACTTTCGTTCCGTAACTCGAGTGACACTATACATTTTTATTTCTTATTTTTAATATTTTCAGTAGCTAACGAAAAAAAATTTTTTTTATTGATTTTTTTGATTTAAAAGTAAACAAACATATTTTGTGTTTCAGGTTCAAAAGTTATTAACAAAAAATTCTAAATATACAGACTATTTAAATATATATATATATATATATATATATATATATACAGAAATATACACTTATATCTATTTTTAGAGTGTAACAACTTCAAACAAAAATCTAAAATATCAATACTTGGAGTTTTATTAAGTATATAGCTTTTAAAGCAAAACAAATATAAATACTTTTCTATAACTAAGAAATGGTCCTATCGCTATGCATGCATTTTATTCGTTCTCTGATTGGTTGATATCGGTCACGAGGTTTCTGTTCTGATTGATTGATATCAGTCACATGTTTTACGATTTAAAACTGATGAGAAATTTATTCAAAATATTGTATTCACTGAAACTTTAGAGTGAAAAAATCTTTACGCATTTTAATATCATATTTTGTTGTTAATTTTTAAAAACTTTTCAAATTAAAAATTTACAACTAATATCGCGTATTATGTGTGTGTATAATTTATTAATATCTGTTACATGTTAGGGGAGAGCGAATAGGAGGTAGAGTTCCCTATTTTGTTCTAAAAAAAACATTTTTCCAAAATAGATTCGATTTTTCTAAATAATCTACCTAAAATATTTAATACACAAACAATAATTAATTACTGAACATTTTTTTATAAAATAATGCAGTATTTGGATAAAGTGACAAATTCGGGTAAAAATTTAGTATATTCATTTATTAACATGAGTTTTGATTGAAATATATATATATATATATATATGTATTTGTAAATAAGGCTAAAGACAGTTAACAAAATGATAACAAAATAGTTTTAACATGGTAGCTAAACTAACTTTTATACATGAATATTTTTTCACCCACAAATCACAAAAAAATCTAAATGTTGTTTTACTTTGCTGCTCTGGAGATATTTTTATATCTTCAGAGCAAAAATTAAAAATAATCAACCTAATTGATTGAACCTTTTTGAGCAAGAATTATTTTATTGTTCGTGGAGTGAAAAAATAATATAGTTTTGAAGAAAAATAGTGTTTCAAATTTGAATATAATTGAAAATAATGCAAATATTGATAAATTGAATTAAAATTATAAATATTATTCAGTATATTTTTTCTGAAATTAATACTGAATAAAATTTGCAATAATCAACAATTTTTTATCTATTCTTAAGTTTAAAAATATTATTTTCTGTATAGAAAATTACTGTTTTACTCTGAAATGTTTGTTTTATATTTATAAACTCATTTATGTAAATACAAACAGCATATTTTTTCTTGCAGTTGACAATTATATGTAAATATATTTAGAGCTATTATTTTTATACAAATGTTAAAAATATATATAATCTGAAATTGATTAAACATCATCTTCTAATCATTTAAAACAAATTAGTTGAATCTTACTAAAAACCTAAAATCTATTAAAAAACATAATTGACTAAATAATAAAATAATTCGTCCATTTTGACAAATCATTTTTTTCCTTATTCTATAAATCATAATTTGCTTTCTGATCAAAAATGTTCAATAATTAATTATTGATCAGTTTTGATTGTTCTTTATGTACATTTCTTAGGATATTTTGTGTTCCTTAGTTCTCTGAGAAGAATGGTATCTCCATAGTTGTTGATATAAGTAACAAAAAATGATTAATAGTCATTTTTTATCAGAAATTCTTTTTTTATGTGGCGCGAAAAAAATAATTTGTGTTAGTGAATTTAACCTCACTACCAAAACTGAATTGTGATAATCCAGTAATTCAAATTTATAGTTAATTATAAATTACAAATTATACAGTGTTTACGTTCAAAATATATTAAAAATATATATTTTCATTTTTAACAATGTTTGTTCTGAAAACTATTGATCAAGGTATTAAATTGTAAATCATTTAGAATTCAGATATAATTTTCATTGTTTGAATATATTTTTTTTTCTTTAGAACGACTGTATAATATATTTTTTTATTTCAATGTCTTTCGGGAAATATGTACATTTATAAACACAAACGACTGATTTTCAATACTTTTAAACAAATAAACGAATATTTATATACAGAACCAAAATAAAAATTTTATTATTGTTGATTAAAAATTGCTTATTTTACAAATGGATTATTTAAAATCCATGATGTGAAAAATATACTGTTGATCGTTTATTTGTTTTGTATTGAATGTCAAGATAGTGAAAACAAATAGGACGTTAGGGAGAACGATAAGTATGTGTGCCAGAAAACTCCGTACGTTCGAAAAACGAGAATAACATAGATACTTAATTTGTACTCCGAGCTCGTCTTCCGAAATAGTCATTTAAAGGGTCTTTTAGCCAACGTATCCAGTTCTAGGTGAATTGGCTTGTTTGCTTGTTTGTTTGCTTTTTTTCTCGCCACACCCATTCGATTTGTAAAACGATCTGCTCCATTCACGATGGATAACTGTTGACTGCACATTCTCGTCAAAAAACGACCAGATCGTATTCTCTTTTTCACTTCGTTTTATTCATTGTCGACCTCATAATTAAACAGATGATATTACACACAATTTAGATTTCTACCTAAAAACAACATTTATACTAAATTCTGCTATAATAGTCGATTCAAGTACGGTATAACGGATAATTATCTTTAGTTTAAATTGAGAATTGAAGATAGATATAATAAACGATATTTCTTCAGTATTTTGAGATTAAAGGATATTTCTCACGTGGAATTTATATCTGTTATGATGTACATATTTATCTTAATCGAAAATCTCTATAATGAAAATAAAAATTTATGCCTAGTATGTATATATATATATATATGTACACGTGGGTTCTTTGATAAGTAAGGGAAAAAAGCAAGTTAAACACTGTTTTTCTGGAAAAATCGATTATATTTCTCAACATAATCTTCACTAAGAGCTATACACTTGGTCCAGCGAGTTTCCAATTTTTTCATCTCGTCAAAAAAGTAACTTTTCTTAGTCTGAACAATAGATATTGACGCCAGCGATGATAACCATTTTTTTTAAATTTAGGAAGAGAAAGAAGTCATATGGTGCCAAGTTTGAAGAATAGGATGGATGAATAATCAATTCAAAGCCTAATTCGTGCAATTTTGTCAATGCAACCGTCGATTGGTGGGATAGCGAGTTTGAAAAGTGGCACTTGATATCCATTATATTACCAAATGAATTGTGGCACCACATCATAGAAATTTTCAAAACTTATCAAACGACCCTCATACACACACATATGTGTATATATACATATATGTTTTGAATTCACAAATGTAAATAAAATGTTTTACTATCTATTTATAACACAAATTGAACGAATGCTACAGACAATTGAAATAAATAAACAAAATAGAATAGTTGTAACTATTTTTAAATTAAATTCAATATGAACTTTGCTTGTAATTGATTTTAGTGATATATATATATATATATATATGTAATTTCAAATGACCAAATTTAACACACATATATGAACATGAAAAAAAATACATCTTCACAAACGGCAACGGCTTTCGATGAAGAATGGAGGACTGATTCGGTCTGTGGAAGCCAATCTTTGTGCTGTTCATGTTGAATACAGACCCTGATTGGCAATCTCTAACATGACGTATATCTGCTGTGAGACTGGCAGGACACAGTCGATAGTGTAATAAATATCAAACTAAAGTAGAACTACGGACAAAATACCGTACCACAGAGACATATTCAACGTTTAAATATATTTTTTTATATGCACATCTGTATCGTTACTAAATAAATGTATGTAATAATAGAAAATGCTATTATTTTAATTAGTGATGTCTTACTTTGTACAAATAATAATTAATTAATTTTTTTGCTTCCATTTGAAGTTGCTTTTTAATTAAAATTTTATGTATGAAAATAATTTTCGAAAATGTATTAAAACCCTATATATTAATATTTAACTGGATGTCTAATAATTAACTCATATTAATATCGATATAGTACATAAAAATAAATGAGTTACAGTACTTATTCACAAATAAATTTTTTTTCACTGCTCGAACTACAAACATTTTTTTCTGTTCCAAAAATTTAAGAAATCATTTTTGATTTAAAGATTCTTTTAAAATAACATACACATTCTTTCAAAGTACATGTAGAAACTGTGATAAGGTGTTATACTTCATAATAATCAAATGGTGTCAATTATAAATTAAATATTTGAATACTTTGAATTGGAAACTTATGATTAAATAATTTATGATTAAATTGTCTACCTGAGAAACTTATAGCTATAAAATTGCCATAGAATGCCTAGAATTTAAAATATACAAATTATATCTCTTTTCTTTCATCAGAATTAAAAGTTTTGTGAATAGAAAGAACGCAATAAAATTTAATTGATCCAATATTCTTTGAACATAAATTTTTTTCACCACAAATCAAAAAATATTTTTCTGCCTTTACCCTCTGAAGATTACGTCATCTTCATCTAAATGCGCTTAAACAACAATCAGAAATATTCAAGAATGATTCAGTGAATATTTTTGACTAGAAAAATATTTTATTGTTCATGGGATAGAAAAAATAATTTATTTATGAAAGTTAATTTAGACATAATTTTAAAAATGTATTGCGAACAAATACGGTTGTTTTCAATTTATATTTATTTCACTTGTACTCAAAAATTAACGAATGATAATATTATAAGAAAGTGAATTATTATGAAGCAACATACATTTCTATTCCCCTTTTATCATCGCTATTGCTTAGTTTTATTGTCAGACGTGGAATATAAGAGTTTGTGGAGACAGAAAAATGTTCCAGTCCAAGGATTTCTGAACGAGTTTTGAAAAATGTGGTCATTTATTGTCATTTTAAAACACACTTCAGACATAATAAATCTAAAACTGTTGTGAAGGATTGACTAAAGAGATAAAAATTAGATTTCTTCCCTGACAGAACGAATAAACTTGTTACATATTTACAGAAATATATTGAGAAAGGTGATAATTACGTTAATAAATAAATAATTTATAATAATATTCTCTAAGATTTGTATAAATTTTTGTTTCATTCAATTATCACAAATTATTCAAAAGTTAAAAATTCTTGTATAAAACTTTTCAATCACCTTTGTAAATGGCCTATAATTTGAAATTCATTACAGAAAATAGTATCAAAATTATCATTTGAAAAAATCGAAGGCACAGATAATAATTCTAAAAAGTCATATTTATCAAACCGTTGTTTTCTTTCTCTCTTCGTTTCTATTTTAATATATATAAATATATAATCAAAAATACCAGATACATTTTATAAATTATTTTATATAATTCAATATTTCAATTATTTATTTCTCATAAACTTTATAAATTCGTTATAAATGTGTCAGATATTTATAGCACAATTTGGTATTTCAAATAAAATTATTTGATAAATTGATAACGATTTTATAGACTAAATCACTTAATATTTTATCTTGATTTTAAAACTCCATGCATGGATAATGAACGCGTTACGTTTATGTTTGTGACGTAGTTTATTATTTAAATATTCGAGTTTTGTTTCGATTTAATTGCATTACTAGATGAAAATCAAACCATATTCATACAAACATACCTACATATATATATATATATATATATATATATATATATATATATATATATATATGTATATAAACACACATAAAAAAGTACACGAAAGTAGCTGCGTACAGACTCACACTTTATCCATGACAGACTTATTATTTTCGTTATTATATTTTTTATTTAACTTTTTCGGATACTGAAAGTAAATTTAACTACCGTACGGGATTTTTAATGAAAAAAATACGAGCGATAAATCATTTTGGAAATGTTATGAATATGTTTTATAAATTGTTTCGCTCATTTACAAAGTTTGAAAATGAAACCTATGGAATCCGTTCAAAGAATTTACCTACCGTATTTTCAGTTAAATTGATACACGTATAGTGTGTTTATATATCAGTTTATATATTGTTTAATATTAAATTAGTTCTGGAGATATTTTCACTTGTTTTCAAAAAAGGAACACATCTAATTTTGTTTCAATTTTTAAATGGTTCATTAAATTTATTATGAATACTGTTTTTCTTTTTTATCTTTTTAATAAATCTCATTATATATATATATATATATATATATATATATATATATATATATATTAGATTTACATATATTTATATATATATATATATTATATATATATATATGTGTCTATATTATTTATTATTTTTCTATATTTCTCTTAATGAAATGTTCCAGCTTAAATATTTGAAAAATTGTATTTTAATGAATATTATATATATATATATATATATAATTATCTTAATTAATTAATCATTTAGTTAGTACTGTCTCATATATGATAATCTCTCGTCATATTCGAGTACATCTTCCATCTATTCATTGTGTTGCCCCTCTCGTGTTAATTGACGTTATATTTGCAACTACTTGAAACCACACTAACAGCCGGCGAATGTTACTTTTGGGACCGTTTTCGCACTGTCTGTCTACATCGCATCAAGACGATTGCACTACTTACATTCCCACTCAAAACACTAACCTGTTTCAAGCTCAAACGGTTGAAATAGCGACGTTTGTTTGCACAGCTTTAGAAAGCTTATTTGATATATCAGCAACACACATACACTCGAAAACCTGAGCCGACTTCGAAATGAAAAGTCAAAGAAGCACACTTGAACGTTAACTCACACACGATGCGGTGAAAGAGATACGAGACGATCGTTCCATATTAACCTTTGTGGATCTGTGGTTCATATACACACGGATGTGTGGATTTAATTTGAAGTGGGATGGAAAGATTTTATATGTTGACTGATTAATAAATCGTGCTGATAATTTTATGTTTTTCTTTTTTAGAAATAAAGCGCTAAAACGAATAAAAGTATAATATAAATTATTATTTATTTTTTTGCAATGATAGGATTAAATTTGTTTCAATTCAATTTCTCTTTATTAATAATAATAATTGTAAGTACATCTTACCTAAAACAGATAATTCAGTGAAAATAGTTTCAAAATAAAACTCAAATTTATTTTTACTGATTTTCTATTTAATTTATTTTTGCATACTTTTAATGGTAAGAGTAATAAATTTAAAAATATAACGAAGAAATTCAAATTAAACAAGGCAATCTACACGAAAAATTAAATAATCATCCGATCGATTTTTATAATTATCTAATTTATTTTTCAACACATACTTATTTTTTCCGTGAAATATAGAAGTTACTTTCAGAAATTAATTTTTCACTCATTCCACAAACCAAAAATATTCTGAATCAAAAATGTTCAATAACTGATTTTTGTTCATCGTTATTTTTGAGCATTTCTATGATGATTATATCCTGGATGGATGCCCAAAAAATGATTTAAATATATAATCCAAAGCTAAGAGTTTTGTTATTTCTTCTAAACATACCAACCACAGTTCTACTATCTAATTTCAAATACTTATTCAAAAGGAAATATTCTGTCTTTTTTGTGATTTGTGAAAAAGTGAATAAATTTAATTTTTAAATACTATTATGAAAGTATACTTGAATTCTTTCAATCAGTTTTCTTTTTGATGAATATTAATTAAATATAAATTATTTACGATTAAATTAAAAAATAAATTATAAATAATTTTGCTTTAATATATATATATATATATATATATATATATATATATATATATATATTTCGTTTCATTTAAAATAAATCGTTATAGAGATTTTTTTAATTACTTAAAAATAAACACCATAATTTCTCTTTATCATTTTTTATGCTGAACAAAAGTACAACTTTTATTAGTATTTATTTTTTTTGTAAAAGTATGCTTCAAAGACAAAATATTTTGTATCTAGCGGTAAAATAATAAGATTAAATAATGGTTTGTTTGTTCAGCAGGTTATGTAAACGAACGATGAGTAAAAGAATACCTTTAATATTGTCGTCGTTAAACAAAGACTTGATATCGAAAAACTTCCAGAATAATTATCTGCCTAATTGTTTCGTTCGTATAAAAATTCTTGAGACACTTCAAACGATAAAAAAAGCGTACCGAACAGTGCAATACGTTCACAACAGTAACTTTATAAAATAAACGTATTACAATTTATCACAATCTGACGAGAACACAGTTGCCTGTATTTTTTCCACACTAACAACCGCATTTTTATGTCAGTCTTTCAAATAAAAAGTAATATTAGTTTCTGTGTAACGAGACAGGTTCAAGTGAAGAAAATTATTATTAAAGTGAAGCCCGTTCTGTTTCGTGGCAACAGAGCGTAGACAATGTGAAATAAAAAGGCAACTGAGGAAGAAGTAACAGCGGCGGTAGTGGCAATAGAGCTGTAACAAAGCTTTGCACGAAAGTATAATAAAAGTTTGTTTTTGCAGTGGCAATATTCTCACTTTGACGCACACACTTGCAATTATGTTTGTTTAGAGCAATCAGTCGACCATACGTCGAAAATTACTCATATACGTGTGTATATATATATATATATATATATATATATATATATATATATATATTAGACGAGAAAAGCTTCTGCTCAAAGCAAAACCATCCACATACACACATGCATATATATATATATATATATGTGTGTGTGTGTGTGTGTGTGTGTGTGGATGTGCATGTTATACCCTTTAACATTTCATGGACAAACTTCCATTTGCTCACTTCTATGCTAATGTACTACGTTGTTCTCATTATGTAAAAAAATCACTTCTGTATTCATACATGGGGTTTTTAAAAACATATAGTACTTTAGTACAGACTGTGTCTACTAAAAGTTGAAATAATTTTACTGTATCTCTCTGTTTCTTTTAAATAAATAAAGCCATGTAGAAATGAAACTCGAAATGGAGTTAAAACTTTTAGAAAACAAGTCAAATTGTTCAAATGCACAGCTCAAAAATTATACAAGTACACTATTGTCTACGATATATTTTTTTTAATTCACAGGAATAAAAATGCAGCTTAATGACAACTTTTAATTTTATGTTCTTTTTTTAAAAAAGTCACCAATAACTACATAAAACCCATATTGTTGTTAAATTGGAAAAAAACTGATTATGAAGAAGAATCTAAATTAAATATACATTAATACATCAAATATCTGTTAGAAAATGAAGATGTGATATAAATAGAGTTATCTAAAATTATAATTATGATACTTAAAAAATCTTTACAAAATGTATAGCATATCAAATAGTTTGAATTTTATTTTGTTAATATATTTGAAAATTACCTTTTATTCTGCTTATTAATTATATTTTAAACAAAAGGTTCCATTTGAATAAAATTTATGAAACTATATATACTTATTTATCTTAGTTAATAAAACGTTTAATCATAATGAAGATTTATATCTAAATTATCATAAAAAATCATTTTATTATAAAAGTTATTTTTCAAATTATCTTACCCTTAATTTCCTTTTATTTCAAAAACATCAATCCAGCAGATATAATACAAAAAAGTTTTCTCGTATCGTTTTAACTAAAGGTTTAAAAAGCTTTTATTAATAGCAGATTAAAATTTCTATAAAAAATCTCTGGCATGGTCACATATTGAACTATTATCACAATATTATATGAAAAGAGAATTTGATATTGCACACTTAGACATGAAAACAAAGTAAAGTCAGTATAATTTATGAATATGTCTTTATAATCTAAAATTTCTATTATTTTTAAATTGACAATTATTTTGAATACCAATTTTCTTTTTTACAATCAATTTTTAATAAAAATAATAACAAGTAAAAGGTGGACACAAAATATTAGTAAACCAAAGTTAATATGAACTTTTCTAAATCTTCGATCAAATAATTTTAAGATTAAGAAATAACTTCACGGTCATTTTATCGTTTTCTAAACTTCTTGACACTGTGAAATTGGGTACATAGACATCTAAATGTGCATAAACGACAATCGAAAAAAATCAATAAGATTTATTAAAAAAGTTTGACAAGAAAAAAAATTCTGTAGTTTTTCGAGTAAAAAAGAAGTCATATGTGAAATAAATTTTAAAACTTTCTTAGGATATTAAAATTACTTGAGGATTTCAGGAAGAATATAATGAAGAAATCGATTTGTTCTACTTTGAATCAAATTAAAAAAATGTTTAGTTTTATCAAATTTTTAAATTATAACAAATATATCAATTAATATTTAAGAAAGTTTTTTTCAGTAAAACGAAGACATTATATTTATAATTAAGTAATTATTTAGTTTCTTGAAAACAGATCGTATTAGTAATAAATCTAAGTCTAAAAATGGTCAAACCTTATTATCTGTAATAAACCTATGTCATCTCACATAAACACACATAAATGAGCTTGAAATTAGGTAATAAGACGACGATGATATAACCTCATAAAAGAATGAAGACCGTAACGTGAAACTATGTCTATTAAATCTTCAATGATTCCAACAAGAAAATATATGTTATTTTGTATTATATTCTTTCATATATTTATTAATAAATGAATATAATTTAATTATTATGAAATAA
The DNA here is from genome assembly GCA_034766995.1 of Acanthacorydalis orientalis. Taxonomy (NCBI): domain Eukaryota; kingdom Metazoa; phylum Arthropoda; class Insecta; order Megaloptera; family Corydalidae; genus Acanthacorydalis; species Acanthacorydalis orientalis. The sequence goes on from CM068314.1 coordinate 10,585,555, forward strand.
AAATACTATTAATTAAAAATTTCTATATATTTGATAATTATTATATAAAATAGTAAACTAATATCAATATAAAATGTTGCTCCCCTAAAAAAAAATTATCGAAATAATTAATTACATAAAAATAATTTGATTTATCATTCTATGTAAGAATATATTATTTATAATTTTAAAAAATATTACAGAAAAATTGAATAAACTTAGTACTATTTGAAAACTGACTATATCCAGATTAAATATGAATATAATCTTCAAAGTAATTAAAAAAAATATTAATTGGGCGGCATGAGTAATGACTTCATCTTTAAATATGTATATATATATATAAGCAAACAAATGTTTTCCCTTAAGAGTTTTCATAGAATACACATCTTAACTTTTCATAACATTCTTTGTAGATAATACAGAAATCAATGTAATGATTTATCATGATAACGACTCTATTTATTTCGAAACGTACGATGCTTATATGAAATACCTTACAAATACCGTAATTGCTTGTATATACAACTTTCCTGATGAAACATTTCGTTAAGAAATCAAAAACATTTCCGTTATCATCGATCACATGGAAGTTAATGTGTTTTTTTTTGGTTCAACGTGGTTGACCAGACATATATTCAGTATAAAAATAAAATTATTGACATATAACATGCATGCTTTATTATTTTTAAAAACTGAAAAGAGAATTTAACAGGTTTTAAACAACACAGCTGATGAAGATGTAAACTTTAAATATACTTTGGTAACTGATTTCAGTTATATTAGTTGAGACTGAGACATCACAGACAAATTTTGCGAATGCTTCATTTTTAAATATAGATATATATGTATATATACATATACATATATATATATATATATATATATATATATATATATATATATATACTTCTTATTGGTTGATTGTTTTATATCAAGCCTACCATTTTTCAAGAACCAATGGATGAAGGTTTTTTATGTGAAATATGCGAAATTAAGTTCTCTATGTTTAAACAAAATCAAATATCTAATCAAAAATTGTAATTCTTCTATAAAAAAATGAAAAAAGTATCTGACGATTTGTAAACTTCTTTACTGAACACAGCTTAAAAAATATTTAAAAATTATCCAGTGGTTTAAAAGTTATCCTGACCCAATCATTGAAATGTGAATACCTAAGTCTTGAACTGCGTCATCCGTCAAAAAACGAATAAAAGTTTATAATATTTAGTAGATACATTGTTGCTATAAATAAATTTAAAAAAATATTCAAAAAATATCCAGTGATTTAAAAGTTATCCCCGTTTGATCATCAACATGCGGACAATTAAGTCCGTAACTGCGCATACATCCTCTTAAAAACTAAATTAATTAGAAATAGCAATATTCATATAATAATAATTAATAAAATTACAAAGTCTAAATAGAATAAATATTAGAAACGAAAAATATATTTCACTATAAATCATTCACTCTAAATAGTTAATTGTTTCAAGACTAATTTTTAAACACAAAAGCAGTAACGAACAAAATTTTCTGTTCCCCACAATCAAAAAAAAACTTTTGATAAAAAATATTTCATATTTGAATATTGATCGTGTTAATTATTGCTTATATGCATTTCTATGGCAATGATTTCAATTTGACAACTCTAAAGTATAAAATAAATCTTTAATCTAAGGAATTATCTATCTATATATAAAAAAATATTTCGTAAAATTTCAAAAAATGAAATCATTTTTGTCTATAATTATAAAAGATACATCCTAACACTTATTTTTGTAGAAGAAATATTAACAATCTAAATATGAATTAAAGATATTTTCATCACAACTACTCATTCGAAAAGAAAATAAACTATCCTAGAATACATCAATAATGCTTGCTACATAAATATAAACACAAGATGAAAAATGAAACTTTTGTGAACATAAATTACAAAAACTTTGTTATTGATATTCTTGAAATTATTCACTCTACATTTTTACAAAAAAAAATCAGACGTTAATTTTTATGAAAAAGTACACATCAATGTTTCAAGTTGCAAAATTAGTTTATAAAAGTTTAAAATTAAATTGAAAATATTGATCGATACAGAAATATGCTTTTGTATAATTATTTTAAGAATTAAAAATGATTTATAGTTGTTGTCAATAAAATATGTTTTTTAAAATTTTCATTTTAGAAGAAAAACAGTTTTTTGTCATTCGAATTATTTTTTTTATCTCTATGTTATTTTTTTAAAGTGAAAGAGACCACTGGACATTTTCAAATGTAGTAAAAAAGTATATAATTCGAAAATAGATCTCAATAGGTAATCGTTCAAAACTATAACGGATTGTTTAAACCTGAATTTGTATTTAAACGGCCAGCTAGATGTGCAAACATTTAGTGAAATGTAAATTTCTATAGTTTCTCGTTATTTTATATCGGCTTGCTTACTTTTTCACGCGCATCACTATAGTTTCGAATCCAATAACGGTGCTCCATTTTATTTTTCAATATCCATTTGGCTTGTTTTTCTCTTCACCGCCCTCTCGTTACCATTGTTGGCGACTGTAAAGCTGCCGTTTTTCGGAAGGTATGAGAATAAACGGCTGCTGGCAACAGGGCGCGGGATGATTGTGTATCGGGGGTTGGGTCGTCAACGGAAACGGGACGGGCGGGATGGACAAAAGGGCAGTAGACGCTCGACTGCCGGCCGTCGGTCATACGGACCACGTGCAATATTTCAGCTGTTACATTATTTTTCTCGAAAAGATTTTTCAACGTCCACTACGACATGTTGTTCTGAGCTGATAAATTAGACATCTCGCCAAATGATAACATTTTCGGATTGCGCTATTTATTTATTTTCCTTTTTTTGCTCTTCTTGTTACCACTGTTTGCCATTCTAGCATTTTATTCAATATATGCACTACAGATACATACATACATACATACATACATACATACATACATACATACATACATACATACATACATATATATATATATATATATATATATATATATATATATATATAAATGCTGCAGTTTAAATAAATGAATAAGTATATAAAACTTTTAAGATTTCGAAATATTTTATTCTCCATGCTTTAGAAACAAATTTAAAAAATAAATAAATTATGAACGAATTGAAAGCAGTTATTAATTTTGACATTAACTTGTTTATATTTTACTTCCTAAATTAATAATTTACTTATTTCTCATCTATATTATAAAATATCGATCAATCATCAAATAACAAGTCAGAAGTAAACATAATAGCTAATCTACTTAATAAAATTAAAGCAAAATATAAAACCATATATTTTTTATTAAACTAGTTTAAGAAAATCAGTCTTTAGATTCTCTTGAATGTATAAAAAAAATTATATTACATTTGAATGAAAATACTTTTTAAACAATATCATAAATTCATTTTTTTCACTTTTACAAACCACAATATTTATTCTGATCAGAAATCTTCAATAAATACTTATTGATTATCTTTGATTTGAGTTATGTGTATTTAAATAGCGATACCATCATCTTTAGCGCGACAGAATAAAGAAATAGCTATTTTTTAAAAATGAATGTTACTAATATATCACAAATTCTTATATTTAAATAACTTTTTTAGATGTATCTCTATATTGTTATACTGTTTTTTTATAATTATTTGTTAACTTTCTGTTTATATTCTTATTAATTGTTTTAAAAACGACTGTTTCTCTAATTATGTCAGATATTTGAAATGAATTGAATCTTTGTATGTTTCTTCTTTGTGTTTATATCTATGCGCGATAATGTGTCATTTTAAAGTTTTTTTAAAGAAGTTGTTAAAGTTATAACAGTTTAAGATTCTATCTTAAAAAGTTAGAATTTTTCTTTACCTTACTGCTCTGAGGATAATAGAATTGCTGTAGAAATATATTTAAACAACAATCAAGAATCATCAATAATTATTTATTGAATATTTTTCTTCGGTTTGCGATGTGAGAAAAAAATAATTAGAGGAAGATAATTAAAAAAGTGATAAAACTTTATTGTGATATTTTGAAAAATTTTACTAAAAAATTTTTTTTCTCATTAACAAACATTTGTTAAAATATATTTTGTAAAAAAGTATTTCTAATTACTATAAGAATATTAAGTGATAATAAAAATTAAAAAAATATATAAAATTGAAAAAAGGAATAATTTTTATTGAATTATAAAATAAAAGTTTCATTTTCCTATCGTCAATTTTGTTTGTTCGACACAAGCGTAAGTATACAATATTTCCTTTTAATTCTTTTTTGTTGTGATTTATATTTAGTTCTAAACATTTTGACACTTTGATTTTGTTATTTCGTAACTGTTTTCACTAAAAACAGTCTATATTATTAGTTTTACTATAATTAATGACTTTCTACAAAAAAAACTATTAATAATATCCTCGAAGTTAACAAATTAAAGTCAAAGGAAATATGAGAACATTTCAGAAAAATAACCGTACGTCCGTACATAAATTAATAATTGTATGTAAACATTTGTTAAAAAAAATCAATTGTTCCAATCAACGTCAAAACAATCAATTTTCTTCAGTACTTGTTTTTTTTACCAGCGTCGTAAAACAATCACAATGACAAAAACAACAAAAGCAGTTAGTTACAAGCATACGTGCTGAGCTTAATACGCTATATAAATGATGTAATAAGCTTGTTGTAACATTACATCGATCATAAGTGACAGCGAATATTCATCCATCAAATCTCGAGACTGCGAGGAAACAACTTACAGTAAGGAGTGAATGGGACGAAAGACGAAGATGAAAGAATTGTTGCGAACAGAACCGTGTCGAGTGAAATTTAGTTTAACGACATAAATATTCATTTATAAATATTTCTTCAATCATACTAATCATACATTAAGTTTGAAGTTAACAATATTTTTTTAAATCTTAAAAATGTGTACACTATTTTAAAATACAACGCTATTGACTCTATTGATTAACAAGTATTTTTTATAAGGAAATGTTTGATTAAATTTTCATTATATGAATTAATCCTACTTGTGTATTAAAGCTAATTGTATATATATATATATATATATATATATATATATATATATATATTTGTATCTAAGAGAGAGAAAATAAATATTTATAAATATGAAATTATATCAACGAGTTTGCTTTAACAGAAATTCAGTTTTAAGAGACATTTTAGAAAATATGTTAATAATTTTCAGACATAAAATGAAGCACTTAATTTTAATATAGCTGAATGAATAATATTTTGAAAATAAAATATAATCATCAAGATATCTGATTTCCCCTTATTTATATAAAATAAATTTTCTTAAAATAACCATTCGAATTTATCAAATTATTGAATATTCTGAAATTAATTACAGAATATGACTCTAAACGGTACGTTGAAAACATCTCACACAATTTTATATTCAAATACAAGCGAATCGTCCATTCAGCACTGTATATAGATTGTTGATGCCTCTCTGATATAAAGAAGAGAGTACTAGTGCGATAAACGTAGAGAAAATCCGTCTTGTGTTCATGAGGAGTCCGGAGACGGGCGTCGGAGTCAAGTACGCTTCGATTTCCGGTATATTGGCGTTGCCATCGGAAACTGCTGGATATTTCTATAGGAATATAATCTTTTGTACCTATCCGAACTGAGACACTGGAAGGAATACGTGTGTATAGATCGAAAACGGTTCTTTAAACTTTATGTGTGATATGAAATAAACTTTCTTCCTTCCTTCCTTTTACCGCTTTTACTTACTCCGTACCAAAGAAATGGAATTTTTATTATTTCTCACAACGATGCTTTTTGACTTTATAACTTGTTCTTCTTGCACGAATAGCAGTTCAAATGTAGTTCGATGAATACTTGCGGAATAAAATGTGTGATTGCATATGTGTGAATATGTATATACGAATAAGCACATATACTTTATATATATATATATATATCGTTATATACTCGTTTTCCATCTATTCATATAAACTTCTCAGTATGTATATATATATATATATATATATATATATATATATATATATATATATATATGATGTCTACGTGTATACAGTGTTCTTATTGCAAAATGTTCAGAAGCTCTTCATATGAAACTGTCGGTGCGTTAAAAATCGGTTCTGAAATCCAATAAAGTATTCAGCAGTTCTTGGTGCTAGGAACATTCTGCTTTACAACGTCGACAATGTCACTGACAAAACGATTTCTTCTTTTACTTTTTTATTATAAAAAGGAATGTATTTCATACCATTTTAAAAATATTTTTTTTAAATAGAATTTTACTTTATATAAAAATAGCTGTACAGACAACATTTTAATCAACTTATATTTTTAATTTATTTATAAATATAAATATCATTTCTTTTTGAAAGATATCGAATTACTTTTACCTACATAATAACTATTAAATTTTAAATGGAATATTTCCACTAAAAAATCAAAGAGTAAGTTTAATTTATAATAACATCAATATTTAAGAAATTTAATTAGAACCTTATACATTTTAATTAAGTTCTGCAAATTACTCTGAAAATGCTTTTCCTTTTTAATCAAATCTATTTTGTTTATACAACACCGCTTTTATTAGGTTTTTGTCATGGCTGTTCCTTTGAAAATTGATTTTATAAATAAAGCAGATATTTCGGTGACATGTTCTTATATGATAATATTTTTTTCGTAGAAGTAAGTTTTTACTGATTAATAAATATATTCATTCTTTAAAAAAATATTAAATTAAAAATATAATTATCTTTGAAAAGTATATTGATTATTGGGGTCTTAGATTATATTTGAAAATACATATTTACTTTTAAATATTGAAATATTAATATTCTCTCTGAATTGAAAAAAATACGGCAGAAAATTCTCTGATTGACATTTAAAAAAGATAATTTACTTATTATGAAATTAATTTAATAAAAAAATGACTTAAAAATTGCAAAATGCAAATCTCAATAATTAAAAACCCTCATAACAGTAACAAAGATAATAACTCTTATATTTTATTTCCTGTAACCCCAGGATCAATAAAAAAATTAAAACAAATTTTCAGAATATTTTTATAGAAACTCTTATTGGAGGATATGAATATAATATTGAAAAAAAAGAAATGTAAATATTTAATAGGAAAATTTATAATGCACATCCTCTAATTCAATGCAGTTTTGAAACTGGTTAAATTCATTTTCATAAAAGAATTCTTTTCAGTTTCATAAAAAAAAATATTTTTCAGATCAAAAATTTTCTTAAATTATAATTGATCATTTTTGATTGTTACTGTACATATTTCTATGGCGATAGAATCATTTCCAGAGAACCAAAGTATAAAAAATAACAAAATGATGGTGATGAAATTTCTAAATGTTAAAATTATTAAATCACAAGAAAATTTAGATGTCGATGCCATAATCTTCAGAGTGAGTGATAAAATAAATTATTTTTTGTTAGGACGAAACATTCTGGACGACATTTAGGAAAAGCATTAATTAATTTTCCAAAGTTTAATTACCAATTTCATTTCATTGTAGTGTTTATAAAAGGATCCCAATCTTGTCTTCATATTTGAGTATTCTTCCTATCTTTCTCTTCATGTACACACGTTTATGTTTATATTCATGCGTGTGTATCCACGTATCGTGAAGAAAAGCCCATGTTATGATCTGCTATTTTCACATGGGCGTTTTCACACGGGAGATACAGAAGTGTTGGAACGATGAAGTAGCAGTACAGTGCGTCTACCGTCGGCATGAATGTGTCTCGCACTGTTACGTACCGAACATACACTTCATTTAGAACGTCGTGCATTTCCACGTGCATTTTTTATTCAACGTGTCAGAGTTATTGATGAGCGCGCGCCGCACGCGGTGACACTTTTATCATATCTGTTTTCTGGGCGACGGGGGCACAACGTAGCCGGTTCGATGTTGGTGTTAAGTGATATGATTGATTGATAGACAGGCTGCATTAACACCGACGTCAAAACTCCACGCAGTGTTTTACTCGTCCTGTTTGAAATTTATTGACACGTTTACGGGACGCTACGTGACATATTATAAATAATGAATTAATATCATTTGTACGTGAACAAAACGTATTACGACGTATAAAAAATCATGTTTTTTCACTTAAATTTCGGTCAATACATTTAACCGCATATTTATGATTATGTGGGTTTTAATTGCGAATTTGTAACCGCAAAAATCACATTTACAGAGTTTTCGTTTTAAAGGTAAAATTTGTTCATTTTCGCTGCATGAAGAGCGGTAATTTATGTTGTATGTTTTCTACATCTACGTTAATTATCTTTTAAGTTTCGCATTATCTTATATATATATATATATATATATATATATATATATATTTGTGCGTATATAATACTAGTAGATACCTATATACTTCTTATTGTTTGTTCTTCCATTATATAATTAAACAGCGTTTTATTGTGTTAATAATTTGTTTAGACTGTAACTATTGTCACCTGTTGGTGATAACTTCTATTGAAATTCATACCAAAGGTGTTTTGTTCTGATTATTTATTAGAAATATAATTAATTATAGTTACTTTTCTATAAAATACCTACTGTATATCGTATAAAAACTCTAATCTTATTAAATAAAATTTTAAAACTTATAATTTTTTGTCGCTGTGGTTAAAATCATTTTTATAAATGAATTTCTATTCTTCACCAACAACAAACAAAAAATTCGATCAAAATGTTTAATCATTTATTATTATAGCTCTCTGAAAATTACTGTCCCTTAAAAACATACAGACAACTATAATAATGATCAATTTTTGAACATTTTTATCATAAAAAAGTTGTATATTTTATATCAGTAGAAATTCATTGGTGAGAATAAAAATTTTATTTGTAACTAAAAATAATATTCAAAAAACTAATTCTTCTTTCATCTCACAACACATATTTATTTTCCTGATATTCAACAACAGATTATTAATCATTATTGATTATTGCATATGCACTTTTCGATTGTGATTCCATCATACTTAGAGCATTAAGATATAGATAAATTTGTAAATCGAAGCTGAAAATAATAAAATATTCTTTTGTACTCAATAAGAAATTTTATCGTAATCATTTCTAATGTTATAATAAAAATTAACGTTTCATCGGGAGAGAATTTATTTTTAAAATGATTTATACACCTGTTTTGTTTTATATTAATTTTATAAAAGGTTTTATTTACGAAATGTAATTGAATGGTTATTGAAATCAAGTGTTAATAATAAAAAGCATGATCTAAAATATTCATCATGTTAAAATATCGTATTGTAATTGATTTCCACTTATAAAATAACTTATAACACGAATACACTTAATAAATGTTATAAAAAATTATATAAAATATAAATAAATTTAAACTTTGGGTAAAGAAGTATATTTTTAATTAAAATTTTACATTAACTAAATTGAAAGTAATCTCGTAGGTAATTAATTAATTACTTTCATTCAAAACTATAAGCTCAGCTTACTATCAAGTTGAGTAAGAGATGAAACAACTTTTTTTATATTGCTGTATCACATGGCTATAACAAAAGATAACGGTAACTAGAAAAATCGGCGCCGAACTTAAAATAATCAATTATTTCTGCACCAACCTAATATTAATAAAACGAGTTTTTTTATTACAAATTACAGTACCCTGTAAAAATTGTATTTGAGAAAAAAAAATATAATTATGTTGATTCGATTTCATACACTTCAAACCATTCCAAACGAAGTATCCGTACCCGTTCAATGTTATTTTCCGTTCGTTTTAGATTACCGAACGAGTTTATTTGGAAAGCTTGTTACAGCCGTCTCTCCTTACACGTACGTTCCGGTGTATATTATTTACAGAAACCTTACTATCTGCTGTAAGTAACTGTATACGAATACACAAACACATACACATGCATATAGATCTATATATTCAGGAAATACAAACGTAATTTATTTCGTCTGTCAAATGTGTGTTCCCTCCGCAGAATATGGCTGTCGGCACGCGAAAAAAGCGCACGGACAGTATAGAGCTTCGAAAAAAATTCCATACGAAACGGACGTGTGAATCGTGCGTCTCGTCTCGCTCGCACACCGTATCGTATCACGAGCATGTACTAATCGATGCGTGTATGTTGGGGATTTACACCGCACCCTGTTTTGATTGCATTATTGGAATTCCATAACTCTTTCTGCTAGTTTTAGTTTTACGAATGTATCGATGTATGTGCATGTATTTCCAGATATACATACTTATACACACACACACACACATATATATATATATATAGAAGCATATATTTATATATTTTTTTTTCTGTCCTGTTGTTGTTTGTGTATGTAATCGTGTTTTGGGACACTTTATCAATCGCAAACCTATTCGTTGTCACTTGTATATACGAAGATTTATATTGTTTGGTGGTTGTACAACGAATAAAAACGCGAACGACCAATTATACATGTTTTCCTTTCTAATTAAGATGGGAAAATGTCAAAACGTTTTATTTTATTCACAAAATACTTTTTTTTAGTAAATATTCAAATATTCATGGAAATTAAAATGAATACTATAAAAAAATATGTTTTCAAATAAATTAGTTAACACACATATATATATATATATATATGGATACTAAAAATATATACAAATTTATGCACATATATATGTAAAATATAATGTTCTACAATTCTTTAGAATTGTAATTCTCCTTAATTATTAATTTAATTAATTTAATAAATATATTTTTTTATTTATTCATGTATTTAATTATTTCTTTTTATTAATCTTTTTATAAATGTAATAAAAATTTAATGTGTTAATCGAGAATTTCTTAATTTAATAAATGGTACTTATATGATATACAGAATTTTGCAATAACGACGCATTTTTTAATTTGAAATAAAACAGAGAATTTGTGCTGAAATTTAAAGTTCATTTATTGTATATAATAGTTAAGGGTATGCCATTTATAAATGAAAAATAATATCGTGTAAGCGACCTCCGTATGCTTTATTTCAAGTAACCATTCTTTTTTAAACCAAAAATAACACAGGAGAAAAATATACATTTTCGAATTTCATCAAAAAATAAAATCTATGAAAATACGATCATTTTTAAATCCAAGAATAGTTGTTATTTTAAGATAGAATTGTTTGCCAATTAAATTAACTTCTTTGCTCATTTTCTTGGAAAATCGAACAATCAATCGCTTTGTTAATGAAACAAGACATTTCTCAAGATAAAACTCGAATTATCGACACATTGGTCAGTAACATAGCATTATCCGCTTAGTTACGATCGCTCCTTTTAGAATAACGTAGGCGATTAAAATTAGTTCCGGGAAAAATAATATCTTATTTATATAAAATACCAGCTTTATTTTTTCAAAGTCAAGTAGAATTACATTCGAATTAGTCGATTCTTTTCTTGTAGTATAATTATATTTATTTTTAAAAGAGTATCGTCTTTTCTAATAAATATTTTATTCTTTTATATTGTGTTTTAATTACTGTCTTCAATTATATGACAAATGAATAATTGAAACATATTTGATTGATAATCAGTTGAGTTTAAATATTAGTTTTTATTTTACAAAAATTGATTTTACGTTTCTCTTTCTCTCTCTCCCTCTCTCTCTCTCTCTATATATATATATATAATATATATATATATATATATATAAATAACATTTCTCAATAAGCAATTCTATATTATTAAAAAGTAATTAGAGTGTTAATACAAAATTTAAATATTTTAACAATTTTTAAAATAGGAACAGGTATATTTTGTTCATTAAAATAAATTTAAAAATAGAAAAATGTGTTTTTGCTTAATTAATTCGCATTTAATTTATTTTTTGTCTCTTTTTGGAAATGATAAAACTATTTTTAAATGTTGTTTAGCGGAAATGAAGAGGTTTTTTTAACAGATTCGAGGAAACTAAAAATTTAAAAATTGTATCTCAAACCTACTAACATAAAAAAGGACTACTAACAATATTTTGCGATAATTTAATAGTTATTCAAAATTATTTTGATAAGAATATTACTAATAAAGTACGTATGTATATATAAAATTAAATTATTATATTTTTAAAATGCTTTTAAAATTATTTTTGTAAAAAAATGAATTTTGAACAATATTAACTCTGAAGGTAGAAAATTTTAAATCCACAGAATTAAGTTACTCCTTTTAGACCCGTAGGATTTTAACTTCAAAAGTTATTTTTTTTGTATTCCTCCACAAATCGTAAAAAATATCAGAAATATTTAATTATTGATCGTTTTTAAATGTATCTTGCCCAACAATGTAACAACAGAAAAACTGTATAATAGGCTAATGATAATTTTTATTATTCGTAAAGTTTAATGTAAATTATACCAAAATGAAGAATATGAAAAATATTTTATAAACAATATAACTTCTTACTTAAATTTTTAATATTTTCATTTCTTGTCAAATATAAAAATATCCATAAAATAGACGATATTTAAATACCATACCATCTATATTTATACTTCGAAACTGAATTTAACTTACAAACTTTTTTGGATTCAACAATGAAAAAAATTCATAGATAACCTCTGTTATAGTCTGTATACATTTTTTTGGGCTCCTCTGTATTAATCATTATTTCGTCATAAAAATATTTATATTTTTAAATATGTATAAGCAAATGAAAACTTTCATGAAATATATTATATTACATAAACAAAAATGTATAGTCAGTTACTCGTATAACTATATATATATATATATATATATATTCAATGTATTATAGACATACACAAAATACCATATTAAAAAACTCACATTGTTATCTATATGTAAATATATAATTTCAATATTAAAGAGTATGTTTAAAACGATATTCAAATATGTTTGTTTTTCTTTTTTAGTATCAATAAAATAAAATGAATTATACAAATCGTCCAGATTGCTTCTGACAGTTTAAAATAAATATTCATTTGTATGATGTATAACAGTATTTATATAGATATATGTAAATATCGTTGATATATCGTAGAAAACTAATTAACATTTCGATTATATACAAAAAGATATATATATATATATATACACGAATGACTAAATCTTTATAAAATAGACAAATAATTTTAAAATTAGTATCCATTTCTAATAAATTTTCTTTTTATGATGGAAGAAATTTCAAAGCACTATTACTAGTTTTTTTATAATTAATTTTGTACAACATTTATTAATATTTATTTTGATCATAACACACAAGTTTATTGGTTATAAAACAGTTTTATTTTTTAAATGTTCATCTGATAAAATTTTAAAATTCAAGTAAACTTTTTTCTGGTCAAAAATGTTCGATAATTATTTATTGATTATTTTGATTGTTTTCTGATGTGTACTTCGACATTAATTACATTGTTCTCAAAATGTTAAAATACATAAAAATCTAAACTGCAGAAATAATATCGTTATGTATGTTAGTGCTCTGAAGATAGTGAAATTGTAATCGAAATACGAATAAACATAAATAAAAAAATAATAAATTATTAAACGTTTTGTTCAGGAAAATGTTATGTTTGTGACAAATTCATTTGTGAAAGAAAATTTTCTCCATATTATACTATATTCTGATTAAAATTAAATTTCAAAAATGTTCAATTATCGAATTATTTTATATTTTCTTTATTTTATACATTTTGTTATAAACTTTTAAATAAAATAAATAAAATTGCAGTTAGAATATACTAAATTCACCACCTAGTTTTTAAATACTCAATTTATCTATTAGTTCATCAAACATTTTTTTAGATTTAAAATTTATAATTTTCATAAATTATCCAGTTTTTAAATATAAAAAATCTCAATTATTAATACAAAAAATTTTAAGTAATAAATTCAAGATGTAAAAAAGATTTCATTTTATTTATACATCTAAAATATACATAATCACACACACACATATATATATATATACATATGTGTGTGTGTATGTGTGTTTATTTGAATGTGTTTATTGGTGCGTATGTACTTAAGAAATAGGTAATAATTTATGTTTATGGTGATAACATCAGGTTGAACAAAGTTATGTACGTAATATTTTGATAATGTAAATATATAATTATTGTAACAGATTCTTGTTTTGTATTACAGTTATACGCAGCTGGTGCTAATTAATAGTAGAAAATATAAATGCGTTGTACGGTAACACAATTGCTTTATAGCTGCAAAAGCGTTTCAATAAATAAAGTAATTAAAATGGTTATGAAGGAGTTTATATATTTGTTTTCTATTAAGATATGTTTTGTACTGCAATGTGATTCTTTTTTTCTTGTTGAAATTATATACAAAATTTTAAGATCCTTTAAAGAATATTTCCTTTTATAAAAACAGTTGTATCTTCTTCACAGACAATAATATCTTTCAATTACATGCCTTTATATAAAATAAAATTTATACAAACGTTTACAACTTGTAACATACTTTAATTAAATAGTTTATTCCATTTGAAAAACTTTCACAAAGTTATTCTATTTAATGAGTTTGTGTTCAACATTTCTTTTAATATTTAATTAAAATCTTATCAACTTGAAAAAATCATATAATAAAACGACCTAAAAAACTACTGTATTAAAATCTAATATTTTCTCTACCTAATATTACATAGGATATTGAATATATTTTGTAATATACTATTATTATACAAGGAATCCTTAAAAAGCTCCTTTGCAGCTTTTACCTAACACCGTTGTAATTCTCAACGCTGCCCTTGGGATTTTTCCCTTTAATATGAACTCGAATCTTTTGGCTTAGATGAAACAAATAGAAAAAAAGAACAGAAATTTAAAGAAAAGTGATTCGAAAATAAATTCGAAATATTATTCTACGATTTTTTTAATGATAATTTTTTTCATTATTGTAGACAATAAATAAAATGAGAATTTTAATATATAAATAGTTATAAATTTCTTTTCATAGCAATAAAGTATAAGATAACAACAAATTAAAAATTATGTTTTAATTAATTTCTTAATTATATGGGAATGTTTTCTGTTATGAGATAACTATATATAAAATGTTTATTAACTCATAAATACTCACTTCTGTAAATGTATTTTTCACTCTCTCTATAAACTATAAATCCTTTACTGATCAAAAATATTCACCTTTTTTTTTGTTATTTATATGCATTTCAATTACAATGCTGTCAATCATAGAACTCTAAAAATACGTTAAGAACACTTGCAATAGTTTTAATTCTCTGTACTATTTTTTTAAGATATGAAAATTACTAGTAATAAATCCGGTTCTGTTCTAAATATCTATATTATTTTTAAACTATAAATTTAAATGAAAACAGTTAAATTCAATTTATTTTACAGTTTAAGTGAAAATTAATAATCAAAATATATAACTTTTACATACTATAATCTTAATTTCCTGCCTTGTTATGATATTTCATTAAATTGAAATCCGAAATAGAAATATTAACAGGTACGAGTATATATCTAGATAAAAAAACTTTCTAAAAAAACAAATTATCTACCTTCGTCCTCTTACTATAAAATTCCAATAATTTCCATTATATTCTCATCTAATTTAAAGTTGAAGCTCATTAAAATTCTTAACTTCAAACTCATTATTTATCAAGTCTTCTTGTAATCTTTTTATATTGTGATATAAACATTCTTTTAATAGTAATTTTTCAAACAGATTTTTTTCAATTTATTCCGTTCTCTTCGGTCTTTTTATATTTTAATTTTGATAAGTCGCTTTATTCATCTCTATAGTATTTACTTTCATTAAATTTAATCTCAAAAAATTCAAATTGAATTTTAATAGAAAAAGGAAAATATATCTGGTAGATTTCTTATAGTAAAATCATTTAATTAAATATATATACATATATATATATATATATATATATATATAGAGAGAGAGAGAATTGTTTACGAGTAACATAAAAATGATAAAAACGTTTCCAATATTTCATTGTTATCATAAGAATGTAAAAAGAAACGTTTGTTTTCGACAAAAAAAAAACACCAACCCGTATATTGTTATAAATAAAGAAAACATACAACGTTGTAACAGAAAAATTGAGAAAGTATATCAGCATCAAACGATATGCACACGATTGCTTGCACAGATGAGGGTGAGTTTGTTAACGTGAACGTTGTGTGCGCTTGTGTCGACGTCTATGCGCGAAATAAACCTTAAAAAATATAATGTCGTAGATGATACACGAGATAAAACACGGGGTGATCCGGACAACATCCGTGTAACGAAAGCGGAGCGCGATGATAAAAATGCAGTTAAGCGGCGAATACATAATGCGATTCCGATATTCATTGTGTATTCCAGTCACACACACATACAACACAGTGAACGCGTGGGATC
Organism: Acanthacorydalis orientalis; assembly: GCA_034766995.1. NCBI lineage: Eukaryota > Metazoa > Arthropoda > Insecta > Megaloptera > Corydalidae > Acanthacorydalis > Acanthacorydalis orientalis. Next base: position 10,601,937 of record CM068314.1, read on the forward strand.
ATAACGGGTGGAGGTTGCGATTCTAAAGGCCATTCAACAATGTTGCAAATATAAGAAGTAAAGCTGTATGAAAATTTGTCGGATTTTATTCTGGAGGTTCGTATTTAAATCGTTGTTTAAATAAATTGTTTTGACTGAAAGTAGTTTTTAAATGTTATTATTATACTTCAAAAAAATCTTATTCATTTTTTTAAAAAAAGAAACTAAATTTTAATCTTTAAATTAATAATTTTTAAAAATATTGCTACACAATACCTTGTGTATATATATATATATATATTAATTTATCGAGTTTCTTATACTTTACCTAGTGTTTTTTTTTTTAATTTAGTTACTGGCCTATCAGTTTTTGTCTTTTTATATCACTGAAGTTTTCGTTTACCACTACTATCTTTGATAAATAGGCCATCTTTAAGAGGATTGTATATATATTAGATAAGTAATATAGTAGTGACAAAGAAACTCTTAAACGATTTGTAAAAACGAAGACTACAAAGACAACATAACAAGAAGATCATAGATGCAAGAAAAAATACACTTATATTCAAGAATTTAATTATTAAATATTACATTTCACAGTATTTTAGCATTCTGACGATGATAATGTTACTATTGAAATGCACATATACAAAAACCTAAAGTAGTTAATAATAATTTATTTTTTTTATTAGAGAAATTTTGTATCGTTTAAAAAGCAAAAAGAGAATTAATTTATAAAAGTAAATTCAGACGCATAGTCAGAGCTCAACTATTAATTTTGAATGCTTTTAAATAAAAATAGGAATTTAAACAATCAAGAATTTAATCAAAATCATTGAAAATCTATTCAAATTATAAACAATTTATTTATAATTAATAGGTCCTTTTTTTCCTTTATTTGTAATTTTTAATCATATCATTAAAAATTACATCAGTTATTATCATATGATTTTCATTTCATATAATATTATGAGAATCACTATTATTAAAAATTATATATAAAGAAAAAGTAGATTGATGGAATTGACAGTACTTTACAGAAAAGTAACATAAAAAAAATTGTTTTTATTTCATATAATATAATAAAAATATTTTTTTATGTTTTTTTTCTGTATAGTACTGTCAATTTTATCAATATTAAAGCGCTGCCATACAAAAAATGTCTGTACACTATCACTTTGAAGATGAAAGTATTACTACATAAATGCGTATAATCAATAATCACTTATTAAATATTTTTTGACAGTTGCTAGAGCAAGAAAATAATTTAACATCGAATTATACTCCAAGAACGAATCATTAAAACTATTACACGAACTGTCAAATAACTTTTTTCTAGCCGAATAGGAATTTAATTCTACATTTTAACAATATTTCCACCTAATAAAATTATTAACTGGTGTATTTAGATTAAAAAAAGGAATATTTATCATTAACATAATGTTATGTATATTAATTTAAATCGATGTTAAAGTATTAATATCTTTACAGTAGAATAGTTTTATTTGTATAGACACTTAAGATATTAAATAAAATGGAAAAGAAAAAAGAAATCAATTTACTCTAAAATAGTACTGGCACTATGGCTAAAACCACTTTCATAAATTAATTCTATTTCACCCAGTACAAAAAAAAATCTGGACGTTCAGACGATAATAGCATTGGCATCAAAATGTGCATAGCATAATTAAAAAAGATTAATTATTATTTAATGAACAATTTTTACCAGATTTTTTTATGGTTTGCTGGGTAAGAAAATAATTAATTTATAGAATACTCTCTATATTTTATTATATTTACCATTTTATCTAACAAAATATTTTGAATATTGCAGTAATCGATTTTAATAAAATAACAAACAAGAAAATTTATTTTTATTTACGAAACATATCATATCACAAGTATAAAAAATAAAACGATATATTTAGGTAATTATCTTTTATAAAAAAACTAATATATATTTGATAAAAAAATGCATAAAGTATTATATAAAATTCATCTTTACAAAAAGGCTTATCTATATTTTAACAAAATGTTATCAACTCCTATTAGCAATTAAGAAAAACGACAACTGTAAAATTTCCATTGAAAATAACCCCAGTTCGACGAAAATAAATGCAAAGTGATAAAGTACTTTAAGGGTTTAAAAGATTAAACAACGCTTTAAATCCCCTAGAGCATCTAAATATAAAGTATTAAAAACTCTCTGATAACAAACATTTAAAAAAAATATTTATTAAACATGGAAGGTATTTAAATAAATGTACACACACACGTATATATATATATATATATTACTGTGTGTTTCTGTGTGTACATATTCTTTCCGACAGGTCGGTCAAGTAATTGTAACATCATCACGCACTCTACGGCACACAACTGACCGTTCATTGAATACCGTACTTTAAGCTCATTACTGTAAGCTTTAGTTTAGTTGTTTTGTTGTTCGGGTCGAATTTTATTCACGTTTATGGTCATTTTTCTATTTAAGAAGAAATTTAGTATCCGATTTCATACTAACCTAACTAAAAGGACTAAACAGTATCATTTTACCATCTAATCAACAATATAGAATGAAACCCGTGTGAATTGTGTTACTCGATTTTACTAAAAAACTTTTTAATCTCATATAATTTCAATAATAGTCGGGAGAAAATTTAAATGCTTGTGAGATAAATAACTATTTTTTACATTAAATTCAGTTCTTGTTGATTCAAATTGTTCAACAAGAATTATTTACTAAAAATTAAATATTATTTTTATATCAGTGTAATTTTTAGTACTGTGAAATTCAGGTTTATAAATATTTTTTTGCTCTCTCTCGAACAAGAAAAAAATTATTTGATGAATATTGTAGGTAAAAATTAATTAACAAAAATAAAGTTTAAATAATAGTAACATATTTTGAAACTTTGAAAAATAAAAATAAAACTTTATTCTTTATTTAAAAATCTAATAGGTATGAAAAAAATATCCAAAATTTAAAAAAATCGATAAAATACAAAAAAAAATGAACGAACTATATACTAAAGTTAGACAAGCAGTAAGTATAATGGAAAAGAAATGTAAATCAATAAAAAACTGAACGATATGCTAAAAAAAATAACTAAAGCATTAAGGCACATATTTTTCTGTACCTCAGAGATTTAAAAATGATACCATTGTCATTAAAATGCACAAATTATTGAACATTTTTGTCTATAAAACTTTTGTGTGGTTTGTAGGGTGAAAAAATAATTCATTTGTGAGATTGAATTTAGTCACAATGTCAAAATTGCATATAAAATAAATAACTTAATATTCGATAATATATCAGAACTACCTAATAAGAAATATCGCACACAAATAGAAAGTGTAAAAGAAGTATAATTTAAATAATCACAGAACGAATGAGTATGAAAATTTCAAGCAAAGAAATTGAATTGAAAAAATGCGAGCATAAAATTTTGTTTATAATATAAAAAGTCTTGATATTCATATCAAAAAGAAGTCGCAAGAAATTCATAATCCAGATCCAATTATATCTAACACTATTCCAAATCAAAGATAATAAACTTCTCAAGTATAAAATAAATAAATTAGTTACAAAGAAATGAAGACGAAATAAGAGTATTACTCAAGAAATCATATCAAATGAAAATAATTGAACTACAAATACAATAAAATGAAGAAACAATTCAAGAACATGTAAAAAATTTTAAAAAAATACAGCTAATACGATAGTCAGATAAAATATATTATTATCAAGTCTGTTCTTGATAAATTCAGATTTTTTTTAATTTTTATCCATTACTGCTTTCTTTATTCTCTAATTTTATTTTATATTCTATTTAATCAAATTGTTACTCGATATTTTATTACATTTATTTACTTTTAACGTATACTTGTAAGTAATATCATTTAATTTCAATGTATTATTTGTGATACAATAATAATTATCTATTATTTCTTGTTGCCTTCATTCTTTCTACTAAATGTATTATTTTTAGTTTTGTTTCTGATGGAAAATTTTCTGTGCCTCATTTTTTAATTCTTTTTAACCTTTTTTATACTTTTCTTCTATATTTTTTTAAGTATATTTATTATATTAGGGGTTAGTATAAATATCCAGAAGTGTACAATATTTAATGCATTTCCAAACTTTAAAGGATGACACGAACATTTCATAGTGTTTATCTACTTATATATTTTTTTTTTGATTTCACGCAGAAAAACAAATTGTCACTAGAGACATTTTCAGTTCTTCAAAAGATATCACCTTTTTTTGTATTTGATTTATATTTTATTTTTGTTTCACAGTTTTTTGAAAGTCGATTATTTTATAAAAACCTTTAAATTTATATAGTTTTCCTTTACTTTTTCTTTTATTTTAATTTTAATACATATAATTTTATTTCAATTATTTTCAGATTAAAATAGCTCTGAAAAATCAGATAAATATTAGGTCGGTAGGAAAATACTTGCAGTTAATAATTTAATTTTAAGTCTTTCCATTCCGTTTTTTTTTAAAAATGAATCTAGTTGTTTTCTGATTTGTATGTATTAAATTCTGTTCTCTATGCCCACAACAATAATTTCTAATACAAGTTTTTCAAAAGTTTAGACTGACTTCAATCTAATTTTTGAACGGATCTAGTTTTTTTCGATGTTTTAAGTTTTAACTTTAAATTAATATCGTTATTAAAAAATACTTACTCTTGCTTACATTTTTCTATTAATATTTGTGCATGTACTGTTTTTATTAGTCGATTTTTTAATTGCTCTATTTAACTTTTAGTGGTATATACTTTTCAAATGCTATTTATATTTTGACTCGTTATTCGTGATTCATAAAGTTATTTCATGCATTTTTAACAGGGAGCAAGATAATTTCTTTATTTTGAATATGTGTTTGGTAGATGATGAACAATAATTATAAGATAGATAAGAATAATAATAAAGAAAATATTCGTTAATGTGTTAGAGAAATACGTAAACGTATCCATGTAGCATTATAAATATAAAATTATTATTATGATTGATGTATGAGAAAATTTTCAGAAATAATCATAATGATATAACTGAATACAATTTTTCAATTTATTTAAATAGTAATAGTAATTTAAACACTGAAAAATCTATTAACATATGAAGAGAAAAAAAACGTAGATCAATCAAAATAAACCACCAATCTCAAAATAACCGAATATCTATACAATTTTTCGATTCTAAACTGTTTACAAATCTTGTAAAAAGAAACATCTACGATTGCCTTTAGGCGTTCACAGAACAACGGACTAAAAAGCACGACATCACGGTCGGCAACAACGTACCCGCACGCAATGTCTACGTCTTCGTTGTTGTTGTCATCGTCGTTACACGAAGAAAAATCTGGAAGATGGCACGTCGCTTGAATCGCAATAGACGAGCGTGGAGTGCCAACAAGCTAGTAAGGCGGTGGTTGGCGAGCGACGAAATCACAATGCACGTTACATGGGTAAATCCGTTATCGCGGTAAGCGGCGGCATGATCCATGCATACGTAATCAAGGATCACGCCCTCTGGCGACCGCAGACGGAGCTAAAAAAATATTCACTGTCGAATTCAAACGGCGGAATTGTGACCGCCGAGTATTTTAAAATTATTATCGTTTTTTTTTTGCTCTTAATATTGCGACATACTCTGCAATATTTCCATAATAAATGGAATTATACACGGATGCATATTTGTCTACATGTAACAACAATATCTTTTTATACATTATTACCTTTTTATTCAAATTTATGTATTCGTGTATTCACATGGGTATATACATACATATGTGTATATATATATATATATATATATATATATATATATATATATATATATATACATATTAGACAGGGATGAAGAGAAAGGCACAGAAAAAATATAAATTTGAAATTGAATATAATTGTGTAGTTAATAACAATGTCTATGACTTAACTATTTTGATTATATTTTTTAAACACTATAAGAATATAATAATAAATGGATTTCCTAAAGGAGTCATTCATTGCATCATTGATTTAGCCTTTTGCACTCCAAGAAATTAGGCAAAAATATAATAAAAATCTATTAATAATTTGTATGTTACGAATTAAGATAAGGGTGTGATAAATATAGAAAAGTATAAACAGCCGATGACATTGATGGACGAACACTTATCAAAGCTTTATCTATAAATAATAAAAAAGTGTGCATCGACACTGGCCATAGGAGTAAAATCTAAACCCTCACAACAACACCTCGCCCTCTATATAGAGAGATGTGCCGTTTGCTCGCTGAGCTCTCCAACCACGGGGAAGGGAGAAGGAGGTTGCACTCTCTCGCTCCCCCCCCCAAATTAATAACAGAAATTAACAAATTATAATAACAAATAATTTATATTAAATGTAAATCTTAAATTTTTTATTGGAAAAGTTTGTAAAAATTAACATAAGAAAATACATTGTTAAAATTTTAAAACAACTTTTTTACTCTAAAGCTTCAGTCAATACAATATTTTGAAAAAATTTCTTATAAGTTTTACATTGAAATCGTATAATCTATTTTATTTTACACCATAAAACAGAACAATTATTATGTGACTAATATCAACCAATCGACAGAGACCATATAATCGATATCGACCAATCAGAGAACGAATAAAAAGATAGAAAATGTGGAAACGCTGCGAGGAAAAATGAAGTATAAACTCGTTTAAATTGTGTCGTTCAAAATAAAAAAGAACATTTGTTAAATATTTATTTTTTTTTAAGTACGATTAATTCAAATCAATACTAACTGTCGATGTTGAACTCTTAAGAGGTATGATAACAATACTGGCAGTTGAAATGTAAATAATAAAATCTGAGATAATAAACAGTAATTACTTTTATATATTTATAATTATTTAACTTTAACCTTCCTGAAAATGGATATTAATATTTTAATAACAATGAGATGCGATATTCATCATTTACAAAAATTAAGAGAGGAATATTGCTTACTAATAAAATGATTTATAAAAATCTTTAATACGTTTTAGTCTTTTATATATATTACACACATATATATATATATATATATATATATATATATATATATATATATATATATATATATGCATATATATATATATATATATAATATTTTTATTTCTAGTGAGTTTTAAAATCTACTTGAACATACAAAACTATCTCACAATTTTGCTCAAAATTTTTCTGAAATTATTTGAAAAAATAGTTTTCAATCGCTGAAACCCCTTTAATAATTACATAAGCAATACTAAATAAATATCGCTATTTTTTTTAATTTCAATCATTTAATTTCACTAAGTAAAATAATGAATACAAGTTTTCCAACATTACACTTTTTAAAAGAAAATATTTAAAATTATTGATAATTCATTATTTGTACAAATGTTAATGTAAAATATTTATAGTATAGTAATTTATTGACTGATTAAATATGAAATATTTTTTTATACAGAGATGAACATATATATATATATATATATATAAATCATGTTGAAATAAATTTTATAACAAAAAGCTTTAATACAGTTAAACCGATAAATGAACGGATTTACTCGGAAGAAGCTTTTGGTTTCAAGCTAGCATCATCAACCAAACCCACACTAACGAAAAATATGAAAATGTTTCCTTATGAACTTAGCACAAATATACGACAAAGTTTATAATACTGACCTACTCGTAACCACCTTAACTTTTGTACTCGTTTTTTCACTTTAATAAAGATAATCATGCAGCTTTCAGCATATTCGGTATATTTATGAGCCACATTTTCACTTCAATACTAAGTTTAGAAAATATGCATGAGATACCACGTAGACTGTTCACTAAAAAAAACTTGGATGTATTTGTTTTCTGAGATGAAATTTATTTTATAGCTACTTTTTCCGCACATAGTTATTTATTTTTTATATAACTTTACTAGTGAATGTTTCAAATTATTTATCTAAATTATTTAAATATTATAGTCATGCGTATGAAAACAATCTCTGAATATTATATTAGAAATATTCAAAATGTATGACATTTTGATTAAATAATTATTATTATATATAAATAAATATATTCATATAATTTCCCGTTTAATTCGAGTAAAGAAAACCAGCGTCGCTACACTACTGTACACAAATTAATTTTGTAATTTTAATCGATAATATTCGATGTATCATTAATATAAATTATGACACGTGAGCATGTTTCATTACTTTACCAATTTGTACTATACATTTCATGAAGACTACATTTGAATTCGAAATTTAAATTACGTTTGTGTCAATCGTCTAATTTACGATTTCATAAATGCAGCATCGCAAAGTTTGATTAATTTATAGATTTTCCAATATTTATAAAGTTATATTACCAAATACGATTTACAATACTAATTAAAAACGTACTCAAAACATTGCATTCATATTCACTAAAATTTGATACTTCATGTATGCTTTATTCATATCATCATTTCATTGTTTTCTGTACAATTATAATTAGACATTATTCAAATAAATATAGATATAATTGTATTTATATATATATATATATATATATATACAATTATTTTAACTAACAAACAAGAACGAAAAATTTAAAAATTGTATATTAATTCATGTACAATTTTTTTGTTATGAAATTAGTTTATTCCATTTACAATAATTTTCTATTCTTTATGAATGAATTTTTTGTTATGAATGATATTAAATTATGTACAAAAAGTAAAAAAATGAAAGAATCGGTGCACTTTTTCACGGTAAGAGCAAAGTACATATCTGCATGTAATTTAATACCACAAAGATAAACTAAAACTGTAAACTAGACTGCAACAATGGTTATATACATATACTGAATTTAAATTAGACATTACGCAAATGTAACTCCTCCCTTACCAGCAGCAATATCTCTTTGTAGAGTGATATTTCTGCGATGCATTCGAATATACACATGCACTATACAATTGTAAATAGAAAAGGGTATTCAACAATAAACACTGACAATAAATCCTGTTTTTTCAAGTAGATTCAAAAAAAATATTTTTTTTGATAAATCTACTATTTTACTAGCCTATCACAATTTAATTTGTTACAAATCAAAAATTTAAAAAGTAAATGGGGCACAATTTCTTCAATAAAAATTTTTATGTGCAATTTTATACACACACATATACATATACGTATATATATATATATATATATATATATATATATATATATATATATATACATAATCATCAATCTCTTTCAATCCATTGCTGTCTGAAAGCTTCTCCATGACTTTAGGTAGGTATTCGTTATTCGTTCAGTCCCTTCCAGCTTACTTACTAAAGTCCTATTATGTCATCCCTTCATCGTATTTTAGACATGTCTTCGATCTACATTTGTCTTTTTTAATCCAAGCTTTAAACTTTTTTGTGCTTTATTATTTAATAATAAGTATTACTGTAGAACTTTGATTTTAGGATATTTTCATTGAATATATTATATAGATTTATTTAATATTTTATTAACAATTTAATTAAAGACATAAAACGAGTAAACATACACTCATTAAATCAAATAATAAGTAAAAAAGTTGTAAAAAAGCTTAAATGGAAATATTAAAGAGTAATTGATATAATTTATAAGTGTTTTATTTGTGTATTAATTAAATATTTTATTTTAGTTATTTTGCTTAATTACCAATATTATCTCATATAAGATATATTTTCTATCTCAAATAAAACTTCTTAACACTTAGAATTTAATAATTGTAGAATATTAAAGGAACTGTATATGTAATTTACATAAGCATGTTATGAAAAAGAAGATTTGAAAAAATAATAACAATTTCTAAAATTGATATTTAAAATTTTACATGAAACTGATAAAATATAATTGATTATCATTGTCCTTTTTTTAAAAAAAATATTTTTTAAATATTTTACTTCTATATTAAATGTATTGAAACATGTTAAAAAAACAGTTGTTCTAGAAAAAAATAGATAAACTTCTGTGAACCTCGGTATGATTTAAAAAAATTGTAGATATTGTCAGAGAATTAAAAACATGGATTCTTCATTTACTTTACACAAAAAATATATACTTAGAAACAAAGATACACAATTTACAATTATATTAAAATTTTAAAAAATCAATTTATTTATATATATATATATATATATATATATATTAAGTTCTTAGAGAAATAAGTGCGGTTTATGACCTTCAAATTCATATACATTTTCAATAATTTTATATTTTATGTTTCAATAATTTTGTAAAAATTGGGGCTAGAATTCAGAAAACAAAAACAGCAATTATTTTCCTACTCACTTTATATATATATATATATATATATATATATATATATATATGTAAATAATGACAACACTGTGAAGTAAACGTGGAGTGCTCCTCATTTACAGACTCAACAGTGTCTGCGGTTTCTGTGTATGCATAACATTAGATTGGCTGTGTTGATATTGAAATGATAGTATGTGAATTTGTATTTACCTCTTATGTACAAGAAGCATTTCGTTTGGTCAAATTACGTGCAGACTTGATTTGTTATTTGTTTAACTGCACGTCTAAGAGTATCAGTACGTGTACGTTCTTGTAAGTGATGTGCACATTGCAGTTTGGAAATTGAAACAAATCAACTAACCAATATATTTACAAACTCTATTTGTGTATATATATATATATATATATATATATATATATATATATATATATATACTTAAATGCACTGTTTACAATTATAGTACCGTTTTAGATGTTAGAAGCTTGTTTACTATGAGTATAGAATATAAACAAGATGTAGAGTAGTTACTGTACAATTACTGTAAATGGTATTTAATTTGAATTACATCACTTACTTTGATTAATTTCATCATTAATTATTAATATTTGATAAATATTGATTTCATATTGTTTTATATGAAAAATATAAAAATATTTTTACATTTTAATTAATATTTTCGTAAAACTTGAGCTGGAGATCATATTGTAGCAAAAATGCAAATACTAATATTGATATTTTTTATAATTTTGAAACAATACCAGAGAAATAATTTCGAAAAATGAACACATTTATTAAAAAATGAAATATTTTAATTAAAGAAGTCAAGATTAAGACATTTTTCTGTTTCTTAGCACTCTGAAGATGATGGAACATTTATCTAAAATGTATAAATGACTTTAAACAATGATTAGTTATCAATTATTGAATAGTTGGTCAAAAAGTAAATTTCTTTTTCTTCTGAATACTATTTTATAAATTTGAAAAAGAAATTTTGAAAAGATATTAACAAAACGATTTTGATTTTTCGTGGCAGTAATAGTAGTATTTCGTTGTTCCAAAATAGAGTTGAAATTTTCAGTTCCCATCAGAAATCTTAAAATATTTCCACTAACTGAAATTTAGTTTACTTAAAATTCTCTGATTTTTTTAAAAATTTGCTCTGCTTGTATTAAAATTGGAATCATTTTTAGAAAAAACAGAAACTTTTATTTTGAACCAATGATATCTAATAATTTAATAATTAATAATTATAAATAATCATTTATTTATTATTTATGTACTTCAGATGTTGGTTTCCTGTTAAAAAAGCTATAATCGAAGATTTTTCTTTACCTTAACGCTCTGTAGATGAAAAAAATGATTTATAAATATTCTTAAACAATAACCAAAACAAATCAATTATTGGACATTTTTTGTGATTTATAGAAGAATAAAAAATTCGTTTATGATAGTTAAAATGTTTTAAATTATTTTTTAATCTTTTTTTATCATTTTCATTCTTTCATCATTTTGAGTTACTTTAAAATATTATTTTAATTTTATTTTTATAAATATAAACAACTTTTTGTTATGAAAAAATCAAAACAAAACCTGAATTTAATTAAATATTAAATAAATTAACTAATATACAATTCACAAATAGAATTGATTTAGTATTTAAAAAAATTAGTGATTCAACACAATATAGGACTACTTAAAAAAGAATTTTTCTTAATCTTCCTTTTTTATTTTTTCTTATAAAGTATCTATTGTCCCATCTTCAGAGAGTTAGTTCAAAAATTAAACAAATGATCAAATATCAAAAAACATTTTCTAACTAAAAATTGTATGCTTTAATTGCTTAAATTTTAATTTCTTCTATTCAATATTTCGATTTGTTAACCATATTTAAACGTCATATTTATAATTGCAGTAAGAAAATATAAAAAAAATATTTTTTAATTGAATTTTTCAATTTTTCATTTATCACAATTTATTTTACTGATCAAAAATGATCATTCATTTAGTTTTAATTGTTCTTTATGTACCTTTTGACGGTGATGATATTTTATCTTCAAAGAGCTTAGATACAGAAAAAGCTATAGAGAATGAAATAATTATTTGTGAAAGCGAATTTATCTACAATGCTAAAAATATATAGTGATAATTGATTAAATTTAGAATGTTACTTTCAATTAATGGAACAAGTACTTCTTAAAAATATTTCAGTTTTCATGAAGACTTTAATGGTGCTTGATTTAAGACTTTGTAATGAAAGAAAATAATCTTTAGAAGTAAATTAACTTGTTTGAATGGATAAAAATAACTGAAATCCGTCTTGTTCCAGCATTGTGTCTATTTTAGATCGGATTTATTTTATCGTAAGTATTCGAGAAGAAAATCAACGGACGTTTACATGTTTGCTATGTGTCTAATGCTGATCTCATATTATAATAGAATAAATGGATTATCATGAAGTAAATGTATTACATGAGAGCTATGCGTAGATAATGTAATAGCCTTGTCACATTATTGTGTACCTACAAGATTCACAAGCATTTGGCGGTTCTCTCTCTATACAAATACGGATTGATTGAGATTATCCCAAAAGTCCGAGCACATTATGGTTCGTTCGTTGTTGGAAGGTTGAAGGCGGTGATCGATGACGACATATTGAATACTTGGAACGGCATTAGCGTCGTCATCCTGACAGGTCTTACGACAGAAGGTGAACGGCTGTTGCCACCCACCTATTGCCCAACCCACTTTTATCAGTCGATACAGTTCGCTGTTCGACACCATCGACCGATACCACTTTCTTTCCCATGACATAGTAGTAAGTAACGCACTCACGTCGCACGATAAACAAGTCGTAAGTACTTGGCACGTTTTTCACTCTCTTGTTGCTTTTATGGGTCAATGGAAAAGTGACAACAGAACAGAACTGTACAGGCTCAATAGCAACGGGAAGTAATCGTGTGTTTTAATTTGGTTCACGTCGTTCTGACAACATAAAAGAAAATTGACGACGAATTGTGATATTTTCTGATACAAATTCATAACATTACTTTCGGCTGAATTAACTTTTCTCTGGTATAAATAATACATTAACGATGAAAATATCACCACACAATATACAACACATACATAAATACATACATACATTTAGCTTTATCAGAGAGAATAGAAATAGAACCAATGAAGTAAAACAAATCGTTGCCAAGCATTTTCAAAATTAAATTCATTTATTTTTGAAAATCAATATATATATATATATATATATATATATATATATACCAGTATATAATCTAAGAAAAATCATTAACTGAAATTCTTTTATACTTATTTATTTCCATTTTTTCATGTATTTTCAGTTTTATAAAAATAATTCTCTGAGATTTTTATTGCCATTCTTCATTTTTAAGAATATTAAAATACAACTACTTCATTATTTACAATAAATTTAGTACAAAACAATCATTAAGTTTTATTATTGTATATTTTAAGTAAATTTTCTAAAATTATAATAACTTGTTTTTATAGTTGTGATCTCATAGGTGTGTTGTGTTCTTAAAGTTAAGATTTGGTTCTTGATTTGTAAAGTAGTTAAAAATATAAACCAGACTAATGGTTAAATAATTCAATTTTACAAAAATATCTCTTTCTCCCCCCCTCCATCTCTCTCTCTCTCTCTCTCTATATATATATATATATATATACAAGTAGTTTACAAGCAGTTTCTGCTCCTTTACCAGCTGTTTTGAACTCATACAAAAATTTGATCTTAGTGGCTTCTTTTCCATATTTAATTCAATAAACCAATTTGAACCAAAATTAATAATGAAACCAAAGTCGATGTTATCAAAATACAGATCAAATTGCATTTTAAAATGATATTAGCATGAACACGATGAAATGACACTTTCATTGAAAATAATGAAAATTAGAATTCGAAAAACGAAAACCGCAATTATTTTTTTACCAACCTAATAATTACAATATTTTAAACGATTAACTATATCTTTTTGAGACAGTATGTTTAATTTTATTTATTGGTGTTATCATATCAAAATCCAATACTATTAGAGCTCAATTCCTCTTGTTTCATCATTAAATTTAAGTTTTAGGTGACTGGACACGCTATTTATTTAGGTTTAAATAAGGGATAATTCAAACAAAAGTGTACAATCGAGGGTGTTACAACTATTATCTCTGTTTGGGCACTAACGATCTTGAATATTGAAGCGTTTTAAAACATCGAACAACTAGCTATTCGAATAAAATATATTTTTAGTGAAATATGGCTGAATAATTCAAAACAAAATTTAATTATGTGATGTATAGGAATGATACTGACACAAGAACATAAAAAAAAATTATTTTAATTTTACTCGCTAGAAGTAATATTAAAATTAAAATTTTTTTTACAATTAATATCCAATATTTATATTATATATAAACATGTATGCAATTTACAATATAAATCTGTATTTAAATCATAAAAATGATATAAAATTATATAAATAATCTAACAATAAGTAATTATCAAAATATATCAGAATTGTTGAACCTGTTGCTCAGGTTTTTTTTTCGGTGGTAATAAACATTTTCATGACATGACTTGCTGCATTACATTATTTAATATTATAAAAAAAAATTATTCGCAACAAGATTTCATTTTTATTTTAGAGCGAATAAAATAAAAATAATGTTTCGTTATGTTACATTTTTTATGAGTTAATACCGTTTATTCAGAATCACAGTTCAACTTGTTTCAACAATAATACATGTTTATTTTTTTGGGTTATTTGTATCAAATTCGTTTATGAAGGCATATATTACAGCATTTTATTCAGTTATGAAATATTTTACTTTTTATGAAGTAAAAAAATTTATAATACAATTATTTAAAATAAATTCATCAATATTGAATAAATTTCAAATATAATTATAGTGTATATATATATATATACTATATATATACTATTAATTCAACTTCAATAATATGTCTATATATATATATATAGACATACTATTGACGTTGAATTAATTTAAAAATCAAAAAAATAATTACAAATGTAGATATATTTTAGAGCACAGATAATGCTAAAGTTCGAACGTTTGAAACAATTACTATAATAATAAAATTGACACTGATGATGATTCCAATTCACTGGTGTTAATAATTAATGCCAGGAAATTCGAATTATTTAAAGTCTGAAATATACATGCATATCCATTTATAATTAAGTAAATATAAACATTTAAATTTTATTCTATAGAATATTTATTTCATATGAAGCACAAACAGTTTAAAATGATAAAACTTTTCGTATCAGTTCCATATATATCTCAAATTTAAAATAAAATTATTTTAGATGGTACCGTTTTTTGAAAAGAAAAATAATTATACATTTATCTGATAGGTGAAGAAACGAAATCAATAGTTAAATATTGATTATGAATTAAATTCAATCCCCGAAAATTGTTTACATTTCACTTCTTATATATTCATGCTTTCAAAAAATATTACAAGACGTATAAATTAATTTTTTTTATTACATGATTTAAAAGAAAAATCTTCAACAGTTACATCACTTTAGTCCATAATAATTATTTTAAATTGAACAATATAGATTACGTGTAAGAAAACGTATAATTTTCATGCATGAGAAAAAAGGAACACCCTAGAGAAAATTCCCAGAAAAGCGTCGTTATTGAACCCGCACCATTTTAGTGGAACGCCGCTGTTATAAATCGGACGTCATCTTTTTTCGTACGCAAGCAGACATTTAAAAAATCACGAGTCGATTGTCGGGGGACGCGCGAGGCTATCCGAGAGCAAACGGAGGAAGGAAGGAAAAACGTAAACGACAAAAGATGCCACGGCGACGTCCGCAGTGGCACTTTGAATTATGGTCACCAATCGATATATCATCGATACACAAACACACGAACACATATGCACTGTCCAACGATGGAAGAAATTGTAACGGGACCATCGAGTCACACGAATGACAGGAACAGAACCGTATTTGTTTTTTTTATACTTAATTATTTAATTAAAGTCTGTTATCTGATTTCAATATATATTTAGATTTTTTATGATTGTCTTTTCTTAATTTTTTTCTATTTTGTCTTTTCCTGCTTTTTCTTTTAAAATCGAATATTTTATCTGTAATTTTGTAAAAAAATTAGAGATAAAATATGTATGAATATGACTTTCACATAGATCTATCCTCTTATAAATTTCACATATATATGTATGATTTTAAATAAATATATAAATATTTTTTTGAAAAAAAGACTATCACAAATAAGTGAAAATTTTTTTGCCATTTGTAAATCTGTCAAATTGTTAAAAATCATTATTTCTTCAAAATTACAAGTTTTATCAATATTCCATTAATGATTTTTCATACGAATTGCATTAAATATGTCTATTTTATTCTATTTATGTATAAAAATTATCATTTGTTTTTTGGTTTAAAAAATATCAAGGTTAATTTTAATCAAAAATTTAAATTTAATTTTCTTTACTTAAATCTAAACTTTCATTGATGTACTTGTATTTTTCAATGAAAACACTTAATTTGAAAGCCAAAAAATGGATTAATAAAAGAGTAAGTTTCCGAAATTTGATGAAAAATAAATTAAAACCAAGACGATATATCCTGTTCTTTATAAAAGACATTTAATTTTTAATCTACAACGAAATTTTCACAAATAAATAAATGTATCTAATTGTTAAAATATAATATTCGAATCAAAAATATCATTTTATAACAAGAATAGGATAGAGAATTTACTCAAAAGAGAAGTTTTTACGCAAATATGTAGCCATATTTTAACAAAGTAATTTTTGTGAATAAAATCTATTTTAATAAAAAGAGTTGGTTTTAGCAAAAAAAATTTTTGTTTAAAATTTTTTGTCCAAAAATATTTCAATAGAAGCTTCAATACCCGATAAAAAAAATACGTACTTAGTTTAAGAATTATTTCAACTATTTTTTACAACAATTCTACACGTTGTTCAAATTCATGTCATAAACAAATTTCAAATCGTCGAGATTTTTATATGAACGATTTTAATTTAATTTTTATTTAAATCGGCTTTAGTTTTCATTTATCATTCCATTGTGCACAAGTAGAAAATACCGTATAAGGTCATTAATTTTACATGGACTGAATAACAATAGTAAATGTTCTCAGATATTTCATATTAAATATTAATCCTTGAGATGCGGACCTGCGTGCAAAATCTTTTTCCTCTCGGCCTCCGGCTGGACATTCTTCCTTCGTACACCAGGACCATGATTGATGAATTGTGTTATATCGCGCGACTATTTGTCTTCATCTCCGTGTCTGTACGCATAAGAAAACTGGATGCTCTGGCGCGAGCCATACATTCATACATTCACACACATATATATCAAGCTATATACACACACACACATATATATATATGATTTACTCGATCAGTGATACATAACGTCGATGACAATGTAAAAAATAAACTATCATGTATCCATATAATCTTAATCAATTTTGACAAGCGCCACATCAATCGTCTCACGAAACTTTTTAGAAGCACGACAACCAAACCTTTTTTAATTAATTAAATATCGTTTATAGTACTATATATCACAGAAAGATGATATACTAGATTGTCGTGAAATATAGCTTTTTATCATTTCATTTCAAAATTATTTATTTTTATATTTTGTTTAACTTTTACTTAAAAAAGAATAATACTTTTATATACTTCGATATTTTTTCTGTTAACATGTAATTGTATTTTTTATATTGATTAATGGATACGCATATCAAGTATATTAAGATGTCAAAAATATATAGAAATATATTTTAAAAAAATGTATACTTCAATAAATAGATAAATATGGAATTAAATAAGTTTGTTCCTCTACTTTTATAATAAATATTGAACTGCTTTTTAATCACTTTGAATAAGAGTTACTAGATATAATTACTGAACTGTATTTAATTTATCTAAAAATGTCATCATTTCATTGTTTTAATCTTACTAATCTTAATCTTTAGGATTATTTTTAGTTCGTGAGCTATCATCATGTACCTTATTGACATACTGATAATATAATCGTGATAAAGAAATATTCAAATGATTTACCAAGAGTAATACCACAAGGATAAGTTACAAAAGAGGTCATAGTTGCAAAAAAGATAATTATACAACACCATTTCAGATAAAATTAACGATCTGTTTTAAAATGAAAGTACAAAGAAATAAAAAGTTGAAAAAAAGAAAATTGTTTAATAAAACATTAAACATTTCGTTAAAATACAAAAAAATACTGAAACAATACAATTATTCATTTTAAAATCAATAAATAAATTATTTTTTACTTAAGTCATTAATTCAACAAAAACCTGACAATTTAATAAAGATTAAATATATTTAAACTCAAATATTGTAGTAAAAATCTACACAGAAAATTCAACATTGTAAAACTCTACACAAAAATGTATGCAAGAAAGTATAAAGTATCATCTTTTATAAGACAGACACTAAAAATATTTTTTTCCTACTATTACTCACTATGTTGCATAAATTATGAAAACTTTATATAAAAAAGTATAAAAGAATAAAACGTTTTAAGGGTTTTAAAAATATATAAATTTTATATATTTTTTTAATTATATAAGAACGAAATAAACTGAAAAATGTTTTAATTAAGCAGAGGAAAGATATTCTTACATATTAAAATGTGGTAGAATTACATTTTGAGAAAATATTTCATACAAAAGAAAATCTTTAATCTTTTTTAAAAAAACATCAATATGATAAGAATATTTATTTATAATTTTTATTATTAGCAATATTTCATTCCCTTGATAACATTTTTATGTCTAATTTCCAAAAGAAATTACAAAAATGTTGCCACTTCTAATGATTTTTGGAAATATTTTAAGTATTTTTTGTAAGAAACGTTATTTAAAGAATATGTAACAATTTTAACATTGAAATGTTAAGATTGAAACTTGAAAATCGTAAAACGATGAGAAAATATTTTAATTTAAGACAAAGTTACAATTCATTCTATTTAAATGCATTGAATTAATTTCTACACCTAATAATAGAAAACCCCTAATAATAGAAATACTTTGTTACAAGAAATGGATTGATTTATAGTAATATTTGAAGCATAAATATTTTTATGTAAGAATCAGAATGAAGTGTATAAGAAAAAATAAAAAAACTGCCATGTATTTAAAAAAGGTTCGATGTAAAACTACAGATTTTTAAAAATTTGGATACTTTTTAATTGGAACAATTTTATATGTATTATATATATATATATATATATATATATATAATACGTTAATCAAAAATAAATAATGCAAATTTTAATTACACCACCCATAAAAGTATAGATAAAATACTTGTACAATGTGTATTAAACAACAATCGAATAACAAATATGATTTTCGTACAGAGTGAAGAAGAACAAACAAAAAAAAAATCAAAGTTTTTGTTTACAAAATAAAATAATAATGTGAGAACAAAGGTATATGTGAACAGTAATCAAAAGCGTATATACATTCGAGGTAAATATGTAGGTGTTTAGTTAGAAGCATGTTCGTGTATTGATTTTTTAATTGGATAAAAATTAGTCAGACGACAACAAGAATATTGAAGTGTAAATATTTACCATTATGTTTCACATTAAATGTACAACGATGTAATGTATTCAAACGCATCAATGTAATATCATGCTTTTATAGTTATTAGAACAAATTACTTTTTGTGTTATTTTTATTATTATTATAAAAGAATACAAATAGTATTTAAAATGATAGCTTGAAATATATTGATTAGGATATACTTTTGTTCCTAAATTGAGTAAAAAGGTTTGAAATAAGATTTATCAACTTGAAATTTGTTATAACTGATCTTATAGAAACAGTTATCTCAACTATATAATAGCACGTAAAACAATTTTCTTGAACAAAGTGAAACAACTGTCACGAAACTAACTAAGTAGTTTAACAGAGTTGTATGATAGACTTTTGATATATACGATGCACTCCTTGAAATGTCACAATAGCGCAAAGAAATTTATTCAGATAGAAACTTGGAACATACCTCAAACTTATATGTCCTATATATTAATAATTCGAAAAGATTTCAAATCTTACAGACACTTTTTTATGAAATAAAATAAGAATTGAGTACAAAAAGTTGCAGTTTTTCTTCAAAACAGGGAAACTTAAAAATAACTACTACTAAATTTTATTTTTATAGAAAAAGTTGATAAAATTAGTGTATTTTAGTATAAAAATTTAATTTTTTTCTAAAAATAAATTTTAATTGAATGAAAAAACTAATAAAATAGTATTTTTTAATAAAATTAAAACATGCTTAACATAAAGGACATTAATCGTGTTAAGAATATAAATTAAATTAAATATTTTTTTTATATAATTCACTACTCTAGTGTTTAATAGTTGTTCTTAGACAAAAAACTGAGTATTATTTTGAAATAAATGCGAATTATCGTTGAATGTAACCAGTTATAACAAGATCACTCATTAAAAAAAAAAAACATATAATGACTTATACAAAAAATTAACTTTATCTGATAGACTCTTAATCATTAACATAAGAATCGTTTCAATAGTAACGCATTCGAATATAAAATTTTAGTTATTAATATAAAAAATAAAAATCTGCATACCATAAACTTCAAATTAAATTGTCATGAAAAATTCGTAACATATTTTACAATTCAATATAATTATAAACCTTTTCGTGTTGACACCATTCTAACTTTCTAAAACAATTTAGAAAAAATATTTATCTCTCGTTTTTAATATCTAAATTTATTTTTCCACACACCCTAAAAATAATAAAAAAAATCTCGTTTAAAAATATTCGATACTTCATTACACCTGGTTTTTAGTTACATGAATAATAATTAAAAATAATCAAAAAATATTTATTTAATACTTTTGATTGTAGAAAAATTTGATTGGTGAGGTGGAATAAATTAAAATGAATTAACTTGAAAATTTATTTAGCTACAGTGCAAATCCATATTAGACAAAATTCCTTTTAATCAAAAAATTCTTCATTTTTTTTAAAGAACAAATTTATTATTCAAGAAAGAATTCTCATTTTCAATCTATATATAAAAAAGATTTCGTAAAATTTAAAAGAATGGACAAAAATTCAAAATTGATTTTTTTTCTCCTACGAAACACAATTTTTATTTCCTGCACATATTATTTCTTTCTTATACCCACTTTTATCAAAATTACATCAGCCTCAGAGCACTAAAGTATAAAAAAATGTATTTTAGACCTGACGATTAATATTTTAGGTTCAATTAATTTCTTTATATTGTATTTGTTTCTTCTCTTATAAATATTTTTTAATATTTATCCACTTCAAGTAACATTACATTCATAATAATTCATAATAAATAAAAATGTGACAATCTATTTTCATTGAATTATTAAAAAGTACATTATTAATTTAGATGATAAATTTATTGATATAAAAGTTTACTCAATTAAATATTAATAAATTAAATTAGAGCACAAGTTCATTTCTATCGTATATATATATATATATATATATATATAAGGTATTATATTTCTCTCGAGTGATAAATTTAAAATATCAATTATACTTCATGAATTTCAAAGACTGTTATATGTAAAGAAATTTATTCGTCAGTTTTAAGTTAACAATATTATGACTGTCAGTGTGAATGAAGACGAGATATTCAGCAACAATCTTCATCAATATCTAAGAAATTAGACACGGCTTTAATTACTTGAAGGAGACGTCGAGTTGCGTTCGTTTCTTTTGCACTCGCTCGCTTTCACGTTATATAAAAGTCGACTGCAGACAGCAGGAAGAGCAAAAGTAGTCAAAGTAACGGTAGAAACGCGTCTCAGGCACATACATATTTCAGTCGAAATCGTAAATGGGTGAAGGTGAGTATCCACGATTCGGACACGTTTCTCATTTAAGTTCGACAAAGTTGTGCATCTGAGAGACAGCTAATTTAGAAATAGAGCCTCGGTGGCTCATTTATAGCAGGTGCTTATCCAAAAATAATTTAATTACAAAAGAGCTAGACGCTAAATGATTGATGGTAATTTCAACTGGATACATGGAACTTAAAATAACTACACTCGCATTTTCTCACGCTTTTATATACACTTTCTTCTATGCGTAATACATACATACATCCACTAACATACAAACACACACATATATATATATATATATATATATATATATATATATATATATATATAGTCACATATATTTTGAAAGTATTTCAGTTTTGAATTAATCAAAACTGAAAATAAATTGAACGTAAATCACTCTAATTAAATATATACATACTAATATAATTATGTATTAAAACAATATCAAAATTTGAAATTACTGTACATCAAATTATTATTCAGTTTAATAATTCATATATTTCACCCAATTAATATCATAACTATTTTAATTACTCTACACAAAATAATTTTAAAACCGTATTTTTAACAAGTTGTCTATTAAGTCATTTAAAAATAAATAAAATAAAAATTTAATTTCTAATACTTTTCATTCTGAAAAATCAATATAGGTAATTTTGATTTAGTTTTCTTTTTTGCAACGTTTAATCTTAAGGGATGAAAATATGCAATATGTATTTTTTTATTAAAATGTTTTGAGAGTTTTTTTTTGAATAATATTTTTGTAATTATTTATTATTTAAGTATTTTTAAAATATTTCTAGGGATCTAAAAGGGGAAAGAGTGCTTAAACATTTTAACAAAATTTTTCAATTAATTGGACATTCTTTTATCATCGACCAAACAAAAATTGCAAATTTGTCAATTACAATAAAAAATATGTTAATTCAGATTAGCCATTAGAAATTTCACATCTATCAGATATATATTATGGAAAAACGTTGATAATATTCAGGGATTAATTGAAAACATATAATTGAAAACGAAAAAATTGATTACATTGAAAATTTTCAGAATAACATTATTGTTGAATGTGTAAAATTTAGAAACAATCAAGTTTACATAAAACTGTTTCACATCAGTCACATCTTGTACCTGGACGTAGAGTCTTGAAATTTTTTATATATTTTTTTAAATGATCGACTTTTGTAAAAAAATATAATTAAACGCAATTCTCAAATTTACAATTTTCATAGCGCTTCAAATGAAAACATTACAATTTTTCTGATTTTTGAACAACCATATTTTTTTAAATTAAAGAAAGAGAGAAATCTCATTAGAAAGAGATGAGTGACATTTAAATATATCATCCAAAAGATAGCGCTCTGAGACCATAGATTCTTTGGGAAACCAATATATTCCTAGATCCACGCCCTGCTTCAAAGGGTTAATTATAAAACAAAAATTTTTTAAACACAATAGCTAAATTGTTTTGCATGAAATTATATTTAAGAACAAATTTGTTATTTTCTACGAACATCAAATGATTTCAAAAAATATGGAATTATATATTTAATTATATTTGTTTTATCACTCTTTTTATTATATATGGACTAGGAATAATTTTAATTGTTGAAACAATCTCAAAAATACATAAAATAAAACGTACGTATTTTAAAAGAATAAATATACAAGTGCTGTTCTATATTACCTGTTTATGATTAACATTTCTCATAATTTAAAAGAACCAGATATAATTATTCAGTATTTTTTATATAAAGAAAACAAACCCCACTACAAACACAATTAAATAAACATCTTGTGCTAAGTGTATGGTAGATATTCAATGTTGCCAGTATTTTTCATTCGGAATACATGACTAAATTATGTGAATATTCAAAATATGTTAATAAAGTGCGAGACATCATCGCACTGAACATTTCAATTTACAATATTAAAACGTGCTGTGAGCAGCCGCCAGCCAGCTAACCAGCCAACCAACCAACGATGGCTGCGAGAGAACACAGCAGCAGAGAGCGTGCCCGCGAGGAGGCTGACACACAACACGAGAGACTCTCTCGTCAGTGGTTTGGGTGTTTTTCTACACGGTTTGCTCTAGCGATACGAGGTTTTCGGCCGTTGCCGAAGGAAACGGAAACAAAGATTGCGTTAAAATGATACAGCTAGGAAACTCGATTCGCATCCACACCCGCTAACCAACTCGATGAAATCTTGAAGGCTTCATTTTAGACGAAACGATCGACATCGGACGAATTGCACGTTTTGTTCACGGTACAAGAATCCACTGAATCCGAAACAGATTGTAACAGTTGAGAAAATTAGCAACGGTAGATTCATTAAAAATAATTATTTTCAAGTGAATGTCAAGAAAGAGTCATTCAAATACAGAAATGTAAAATTAAATAAATTATAAATGCTTAAAAAATACTCTTTCATATGAAAAAATATATGAAAAAACTTATACTATAGGAGCCTTTAAAATTTACTATTATAAAAATAATTTTTTACATCACAATTTCAATATTGATACATTTTATGAATTTATACATACAAAACAACTTTTATAAAATTCATATCACAGCTTAGAAAGCGTATAAGAACACATATACCATATTTAAGGATAAAAATTCAACCGATAATAAATTAAAGCTACAAAATTATATCTATAATTTATTTTTTAATAAGAGATAAATTGGAGGATCGTATGAAAGCCCAGTTTATATTTCGTCTCCTGACGATAAAATAATCAACTAATGCATGTAGGTTAGCGTGGATTAAAAACTAATATCTAATCAATTAATTTTATTAACTCTCTCGACATTCTTTGTTCAAATGACATTTGAAAGCAAACTCTCTTCCAAATAAATATGTCTATAGAAAAAAATCAAATTTTCTTCTAAAAGATCACATTGAAACAGTTTTACTGATAAAGAAAATGTAATTATTTTCAGGTATATTACTCATCGGTAGGAAAATGAGTGTAGGAAGATTAGGAATAAACGACGACAATTGTAATGATTCTAATAAAATTATTCTATTTTGCTTCTCAAATTTAAAATATAAATAGGTCCGCATGAAATAGAAAACAAAATATTCACAGATGGACAATTTACTAATCAAACTACCTTCCTTTTTAA
Source organism: Acanthacorydalis orientalis (assembly GCA_034766995.1). Taxonomy (NCBI): domain Eukaryota; kingdom Metazoa; phylum Arthropoda; class Insecta; order Megaloptera; family Corydalidae; genus Acanthacorydalis; species Acanthacorydalis orientalis. Next base: position 10,627,306 of record CM068314.1, read on the forward strand.
TTTTCTTAACGTTTTTAACAATATCAGAAAAAATCTGATTTTTATTAAAGCATGCTTAACATACTTAACTATGAACATGGTAAAATAATTTTCCTTTATTTAGTTTCCAAAAAAAGTCAGTAAATTACTACAATTAAATTATTTTTCGATTCTAAACTTACTGTTACTGACTGACAACTTGATTTTCATTTTGTTTATTATTGGGGTTTTCATTTTTTGATCAGATATTAATTTAGAGTAGCTTATTAATATAATTTTTAAATTGTGTTACTATAAACTGTTATATGAATATCCAATAAATATTAGTAAATTTAATAATAACATATATCTTATCACTTCTATATATATATATATATATATATATATATATATATATATATATAAATTAAAAAAAAAAAAACATTTGTGGGATTTTTTTAATTCACTGTTTTCGTAATGATTGAAATTATATAAAAAGTAAGGTTATATCTTATTTTTTAATATAAAGTATTTACAAAATTAATTTTCAATAATCAAACACGTAAATATTAGATTAGTAAAAAAATAATTACGGTTTATAACCTTCAAATACATATAAATTTTTTTAGCTAGCTGTTTTAAATAATCCAGGGCTGTTGGATAACTAACGCCTAACTTTTGTGCAAGCTCTAGAATTGTTGTGAGTGGTTCTGATTCAACTATCGTCTTCAGTTGGTAGTTATAAACTGAATAAGGATGCCTGCAACTTTCTTCATCTTCAATTTTAGTGTACAACCAATTTCTATTACTTTACCACCCATTTTAAACTCATACAAAAAATTTTTCTTATTTGCTTCGTTTTCATCTTTATTCAGTAGCCCAATTGGAAGCAAAATTTATAATAAAACCAATGTCGATGTTACCAAAATACAGACCGAAAAAAACACTTTAAAATGTTATTAATATTAATGCCATGAAATTACACTTTCATTGAAAAAAATAAGTTAGGAAGTCAGAAAATAAAAACCTCAATTATTTTCCTACCAAACTAATATAATTAGATTTTTATTATTTACTCGATACAAAATTAACTAATATATATATATATATATATATATATATATATATATATATATTCTAATTGAAATCGTTGGAAAAATATTTTCTTGTCAAAATACAAACAAAGATTCTAATAAGTTTAAACGTATTTTATAATAAATATTATCATATTTAATAAAACTAAAACCTTTTTGTTATTTTATGAACGTTGTATATATATATATATATATATATATATATGGAAAAAGTATGAACATCAATAGATAAGGGTATTTAGTTTGTTTTAAGAATTTCTATTCATTGTACATATATATTTGTAGGTTTCAATATCATTTTCCTACAATAATACAATATTTATCACAAATTAATTTTATAAATGAAATTTACTATTCTAAGTTCAAGAACAAATATCATGAGACACATATTCTTTTTAAATAAATACAGTTAACAAAACTGTAAAGTTTTCAAAATAAATATTAATATACAGTTCTACTTTTCATTATACATGTATAATATAACACATTTATTCGAATGAGAATGCATTAAATATAAAATATAAATAAATAAATTCTAACACAATAAAGTATGTTATCTAATAATTATTGTGGTCGTTACTTATTTATAACATTTTTATAGTGAATGTATGTCTGAAACGTTCATGTTGTTACATAAATACCCAATTTACTAGAATGTCATTTATTACAAAATGTAATGCAGTTAGTATTCAATCTATTGTGTTATGGTTTCGGTTATATATTAATAGCATTTTAATATGAAATAATATAACATCCGTGTTGTAACGAACTAAATGACACGTTTAATATTTAAATTGATTCGAATAAATGTGGAAAAAGTATATACATATACAAACATACATATATATATATATATATATATCATGCATACATACATACAATATGTACAAAAGCATATTTCTTCTGTTTAAAATATAAATATGTCGACTATCTGATAGTTTATTAACGCCGATATGTTATATTCAATGTATCACACAAGTTTGAATCTACATAATTAGCTTACAATTTTGGTACATGTGCAATTTTCAATTTTAAATGATATTTTAACTAGATCGAAATTATTTGGTAACAATGTGTATATATATATATATACATATATATTGATTTATATTTCAAGATCTACAATTTTGCATAATCATCAATAATAATTTTTCCAATCGACATAATCTTTTAAATCGACTTTTTTGCAAAATTTTAAAATTAAAAAGAAATAGAAATTGTATTTGTTTTCTAGTATTATATATATATATATATATATATATACACATATGTGTATGTGTGTGTATGTATGTGTGTGTGTATGTATGTGTGTGCGCGTGTTACGAAAATAGTTGGTAGATAAGCAAATATAAATTAACAAAATTTATATATAAATATGATGGTATGTGTAATAATGAAAAGTAATGTAGATGGATGTATCTCTGTGTTATCAAAACAATAAAAAGTATCAAAACATTCAAGTATGAAAAGATGAGCTGACCCATAAATTCCATTTAACGGATTGAATAGATGATTTAAATACTGTTATGTCGCATTACATAAAATAACAAATATGGACTGAAGTTTGATATAATTTTATTTTTTTATTTTGTGATCAGTGCGGGTTTTTCTCTCGTATCAAATACATATTTTTCGATTTTTTTACTATTTTCTTTTTTATTATTTTCCACTTATAATTAAATGCACACATACATAATATATATATATAACATATATATATAGAGAGAGAAAAAAAAAGAAAGAAATCTTAACAATAATCACTAGCTTTTATAATGTTTGTATTTGATTTATCAGGAAATGTGTATATTATTAACTTGAATATTCAGAATGAATAACTACAAATCTGTATCAACTTTTTACCCTGAAAGAATTTTCGAAAATCAACGAAAAAAAAATAATTCACATATTAATATTGGAAAATTGAAATATTTGTAATTATTTATTTTGAGTATTATTTAATATTTTTTCTACCTAAAACGCTCTCAAATTTTTATAGAAGGAGATTTTTAAAGAAAATGTTGAAATAAAATTACTATATTAATTGATCAACAGATTAAAACAATACACCTAAGAACAAGTTCTATATCAAAAGATAGTAATTTATTAAAATCTACAAACTTAATAGGTCATTTAACTTATTTAAACGCTATACGACCAGATTTGCTTTAAATAGATATTCTAGATAATTAAAATTTAAATCTGCAATCTATTTTCTGACAAAAGTGATGTCATTTGAGATATCAACGTACCCTAAAATACCAAATAAACAATAAAATAAAATATACAGTTAATTTAATAAATAAAATTTAACAAATATTAAATATTTTAAAATACTGTGAAATTTTTGCATAAATGAAATAAATACTATTTTAATAAAAAAGTATTTCAACTGCTAAACTATTTCAACAAATATAAGAATAAATAAAACATATTTTTATAAATTTAAATTCATTCTTGACTTAAAATTTAACAATTTACTTTTTGAATTATATGTAAAGAGTAACCCACAAACACATACACCTATGTATGTAAGTGTAGTATATATATATTATATATATATATATATATATATATATATATATATATATATATTAATACAACAACTTCAATAAATCAGAACTGTCAGATGAACCCATTATAAATCCAATACATCAATAACGTCAAAAGAAAATAACGTTTGCCATGCAGCTCCAAGATATTGGAAGTTTTTCGTTTACTTAGAAAAAAAGAGTTTGAGATGTTGTCTATAGGTACACATTTCATATATACATACATACGTACATATATATATATATATATATATATGTATGTATTTATACATTTATATATTTAATTATAATATACAAATTGTGTTGAATACGAATGTGTAAATAAATAAATAAACATAAATTAATTATTTATGTATAGATGTATCAAACATCTATACATAATAATAAAATAACTTGCCGCAAAACATAAAGTCAAGGTAGAAGATATAAAATTCCAATATTTAGTTCTATCGATCCGATTAAATATATATTTCCAGTAAATACCTGTATAATATACGATAATGTACGTTTTAATGGATTTGATTTAAAAAGTTTTTAAACGATTTTATAAAATAGTCGAAATTCCATGCTTGAAATATTTGAAACATACATTTACTTGATTCTGGTATTATATATATATATATATAATGTTTGTACATAATATAACTACAATATAAATTTTTCCGATGTCAAAAGATTGTACATAAAAGTTTATTTTAAAAACATACAAAACTAATTAATTGGTTATTATAAACAAATCTATTTCCTATCTATTACTGAAACAATTTATTTATATAAAAATTATATAAATCCTG
>CM068314.1:10636700-10689200 GCA_034766995.1 Acanthacorydalis orientalis
TTCATATATAACCTATGTCACTATATACTTATGCTGTCTTAATTTTCACTTCGCTTGCAGAACAGAAATTTTATACAGTTTTGAGAACTGTTATTAAAATATATAACATTATTTCATAAAACAAAATATTATTCTGGTTTAAAAAATTCAATACTTTTTAATGAACATATAAAATTGTAAAATTACGAAATTGTTTTAAATCTGATAACATTCTTAGAAAACATGTCTAATTACCGGATTTATGTGAAATTAGAACCGAATGTAACCCAATGTCGAGACAAAATAACTGAAACAAGAAGCTTTATAGTAACATGCTATTACAATGGAATAAAACATCATGAATAAATTAAAATTTGAAAGGTGTTAACGCAAATAAAACCTGTCGTATACATTTGTATATACGGAATGAATTAGCATTCAATGTATGTACTACAAAATACACTATAGATCCATAGATTATTTTGTATAAAAACAATAAAAGCGTCCGTTATTAATAAAGCGAGTTTTAAAATCGGAACGAGTACAATTTTAGAACAGATAGTAGCTGTGGAAAAAATGCATGTGCATGCGCTTCATATAACACGCTTTTTATTATCATTATTTTTTTTAACGGACGTGAGTCCTGTTTTTTTCTGGTGTCAGTGTCGTTTGTGTTCGTTGATGATGATGATGACGGGTAGACAGGAAGAAGAGTTTAGGCAACTGGACATTTACAGCATGTCGTTGTGTTGTTAATGTGCGTTTTGGTAGAGGATTTTTTTTTTGATATTTATTAACATACAACTTTATATATATATATATATATATATATATATTATGAATACATTTTCTTAATTAGTCAAACTTCTGTTTACTAGTAAAATCAATAAAAAAATTTACAAAACACAAATATTGATTTTTATTTTATGATTTATAAATTATTAGTTTTTATAAAATGCATAATAAATTACCAGTTCGAAATCAATTAATTCTTTACCTAATATGAAAATTAATAAATACCTATTCTTTTAAATCTTATAGAGGTGATTCAATTTGGGCTTCCACATGAAAGTATTAAAAAAAAGTTGCAAAAATTAAAATATAAGATGCTTTTTAAATTTTGCAATTTTTTAATTACTTTCATGTAGAGGCCTAAATTGAATGACCTATATTTGTGAAATATACAATTTATTCATTAATCATTTTATTAATCTGGACCAAATAGTTTTTTGAAACTGAATATAAAATAAACCTACTTGACAATCACTAAGAAATTAGTCTTTTTAAAAATTAATTATTATCATAATATATTTTTTGGTATTATGGCTAAATTCACTTTAGCAAATGAATTTTTGTCTCGCATTACAAACTATAATGAATTTTTCTGATCAAAACTATTCAATAATCGAAATGTATATATTCAAAATCTAAAATAAATAATAACTAATTATTTATTATTTTTGATCAGAAAAAAAATTGTGGTTTGTGAACCGGTTAAAAATATTCGTTATGAAACTAATTGTTATACTAACTGATTATGAATAAAAAAAAATAATTTAATTTTTTTGATCTTAAAAATATTTAGTTTGTATTATTTTGATTGTAAGAGAATCCATTTAGATATGCACTCTTTGGTTGTCGACAAGTGGTATTCACTACAACTTATTAAATCCTGGTGAAACAATAACAGCAGAAAATATTGACAGGAAATTGAAAATATGCATGAAAAGTTTCATCGTTTACAACCAGTATTAGTCAATCGAAGAAGACAAATTCCTCTTCATAACAACACCTGTCCACATGTATCACAAATGATTTTAAAAAAAATAAATGAACTGAGTTATGATACCGCACCACCCACCTTATTTCACCGGAACTGTCTGAGACAGATTATCATTTTTTTAATTATTTGAGTAATTTCCTACGTGAGAACGTTTTCAAAGATCAAGTATCAACTCAAAGCACTTTCGATCAATTCATTAAATCCAGGAATCGAGAATTCTATTTTGCAGGAATAAACAAACTTTTTTCTCGTTGTGCGAAACTTATCCAGGGCAATGGTCTTTATTTTGATAAATAAATGTAACTTTTAATTGATATACGTGTATTTATACTCGAAACGTGAAACCCTCAATTATTTTCGCGCCAGCCTGATAATTTTTTTTATTTGATAATAAAGAAGTAAAAAAGACTCGATAAAAATCTGTATTAAAATAAAACGTTCTGTTTTTATAACATCATCAATATTAGACCGTTTTATTGGATTGCACGACAAAAAAATATATGAAATCGTTTTATTTTCACGGAATCATCAATACGCGTTCATTTCATTTCCAAACAATCGTTGATTGCAAGACAGATCGTTCAAATATCGAAGCAAATTTATTATATAGTGATTCGAAGACATAGAAATCGAGAATCGCACGACGAGGGAAGAGAATAGAATAATAATAATAATAAAATAAAAAAAAAAAAAAAACGAAATGAAATTCCAACTTCGTATACGTAATCAGTGTAGAATGAATCGTAAAAAGAATCGTTGACGTCGACATCAAATACAAAACACAATAAATACGCATTCCAATTAGTTCCGTCCAATTTCTTAACGATCGCAAATAAATCGAGCTCGTCCGCGACACGATTCATTCATTCTCGTTCGTTCGATGTTGGGCGTCAGTTCAATACATGCATCAATCGCGCGCGGCGCGTTTAAAAATTCCAACAACGCGGAACGATGACTGCCGCCTGTCACTACACCATCATTGTCAACGAGCCATCGTTCTCGACGACCGAAAACAATATATACAAAACGATCACACGGACAAATTATAGACATATTTCTCGTTTTGTGTATCGTTTAGGTAACGGACCTGATTCATAAACAAGGACACGATCTTTAGGACTGGTTTACATTAGGATAGCAGGCGGTAGAGTATACTAGCCTACTTTCTCACTAGATGTCCACTCTACCAGAAATTATAGTTTGGTCCGTTCACACAAAGCTAGGGATTTGATAGAGTTTAGTTTCAAGTTTCTTACAATGAATATTGCACCCCGTCGTCATCGTAATACTGTACGAAAATGTTTAATAAAAATTGCATGTGTCTTAACAAATGAAGTTAGAGAAGTTTTAGAGGGAAAAACTAGTATGAAAAAAAGAATATGAATAAAAGACTGGATTAAAAGAAGAGATGCGCAACGTCAGCGTCTGCTGATCTTCTAAGAGAACTAGCTACAGAAGATTCAGAAGAATATAGAATGTGTTTAAGAATGACACCTGAGAATTTACAAACATTTTTTAAATTAGTTATGCCGTGTATCAAAAATATGGACACATTATTGAGAGATGATATACTTTATATTTACATATACTTATATATATATATATATATATATATATATATATATATATATATATATATATATATATATATATATTAGATAGCCTAGAAAGTTCTTTCGCTGTTATAAAGTACAATAATTCCAAGAATTGTTTACACTTGTTATCGGATAAAATTCCAAGAATTGTTTTTGAATAATATTAGCACGTGTTTGAAATTAATCTTGAAATGTTCACTTTAATTTGAAAAATAATTCTAACCTTTAAAAATGTCTGTGAAAAATAGTGTAGTACGTGCGTGTTTGCTTTATGAATTTAAGCTTGGGACTTACGCTACAGAACATGCAAAAAAATTGTACTGCGTTTGGAGAAAACACTGTTGCATCAAGAATGGTCCAGAGATTGTTTAAAAGATTTTCTACCTGGGATGAATCCATTAAAGACAAGATCAGATCAGGCAGACCATCAAATTTAAATATCGACGAATCAGAGACAATGACTGAAACAAATTCTAGTTTGACGTGTCTCTTTTTGGTCAAATCCAAAGTTATTTTTTTCTGTTTAATTTTTAAATCTATTAAATATTTTATTTCGCAAACAATAAACTATAAAAGTTTGATTAAACTGAAAAATTAATATCTACATAAATTTCCTGAACAAATCAAATATTTGTTTTATTTTCATCATTCAGATGTTAAAAAGATAATAAAAATAAAATCTCGACAACATCGTATAGTCTAATTACGTCATTATCAATTATATTCTTTTCAATAATAAATCGAGTGTTTTATTTAATTGATCGATCACTGTAAATGCAGAAATATTTTAATTTAATTAGCGATTATATATTGAATAACAAGAATGTTTAAAAAGAGTATTTCAATTAAAAAGGGTTGAAAAATATTTGAAAAGCATCCGTTTTTCTAAACGTCGACGGATAATTAAATATTTCATCTTTATATATTTTTAATTAGTTTTTCAATAAAATTGTATTGGTACTAAAAACTAATTGTCTTTTTTATTTATCAATGTTAGTCACATTTAAAAGAAATGTCTGATTTTAATTCCGTTTGTTTCATATTTATTTTAATTGCTGCTGTTTTTGTATTAAGTGTTATTTTATTAAAATTTTAACTTACACATCAGTATATATTAAATTAAAACTTGAATAATATATAATTTTATTAAAATTATGTTTTTTCTAAAAATATTTTTTATAACTTGAAGATGTTTTCCCTATTTAATAATTTTTTATTAGTAAAAATAACCACATTATATTATTGAAAATATATTCAATAATTCAACTTAAAGTAATAAAGTTTATTATTTTTTTCACCCCACAAATCACAAAAAAAGTTTACTGATCACAAACATCTGATTAATTAATATTGCTTTGAGTTTTTACTAAATATTTATCATAAAATGTATTTATAATAAATAAAATAAATATTATAATACCAAAATATAAACAAATACTTCACATAAAATTTAAATGAATTTTCTAAATATAAAACTTTTTTTATAACTGAATAAAATAGAACTGAAACAAATCAATTTAAATAATGATTTCTTCAATAAAAAATATATTTTTGAAATAGAACTTACGAAAAAAACTCAATAAATAGAACAAAAAGCAAAAATATAACAATATTAGTGGGCGTAGATGTACAGAAAAATATATACAATTTGTAGGGCTTTATCATTAAAGCATTTCTCAAATAAATCTGATTTCTTTGTTCCGTACAAAGAAATCAGTTCGAATAAAAAAAAAACGTGCCGCGGAAATGAGATTAACTTTATTCAACTGAATATAATTCTCGAAGGATGGCGACAAGAGACACGTAGCTGAATGGTTGCAGAGATGGACAAACACACGGCCAAGCAAATAGACAGATAAACATGCAGACAGATAGACGGACGAGTGAACATTCACAGATCTGACGAATGTCCAGTTGAGAGGTGAATTGCTCGGTAGGTCAGTGGTCGTCTGTCCAGTTTGGGTTACGCCGAAGCATTAGATAAATTAATACAACGGCAGCCTAATGAATACATATAGTCACGTCGCGACCCTCGGGTGACCTGCACTACCCACTCCTAGTCTTAGTCTCGGCCCTTTTCCCATCGTCTCCATTACTCTTTCTGCTTACGCTTTCGCTCGCTATTCTTGGCTTCCCTGCGTTTCACATAGACAATAATACAATACTTGAACCATATTAACTTTAGTGTGTCTGCTTAAGAATTTATTGTTAAAAATATATTTTTTAATAAAATGTGAAAGAAAGATATTAAAATAAAAATAATCACTGTCTAAACAATCATCGAAGATAAATAACCTCAGTAACTTCAGCGTTTTATACCATTTTGAATAAAATATTCATATAAAAACAATAACATTATAATATTCATATCGTTAACCATTTATAAAAAATAATATTAATAAAATTTTTAGCCACATAAAAACAAGATTCTAAAAAAAATAAAATTATTATTTCACTTTTCGTTCTGATATCAATTCAATAATAAGGAAGATGCTCTCATTAAGCTCATTTTTATTTTGTATTTTTGGCTGTTCATAAATAATAGAACTTTATACAGATTTCCAGAAATATAAGTTAAAGTATTTAATAGTTCTATTCATTATATGATTGAGAATACAACATATTATTCCACATTATTTTTCTTTGAAAATTCAACCAAGTAGTCTCAAAAAAGTCTACCGACAAAAATTTTAAATTATTAAAAAAATATACAAGTTATTTGAATATAATTCAAATCAACTGTTCATTTAAAGTATTTATCGTTATAAAACAACCACGAATTAAATCCACCGAATTCGAGAATCATGTTGTCTAAATCATGTTGTCTTTATATATATATAAATTCTACATTTATTTTCTCTATTATAAATCAAATATTTTATAAAATATGCTATTTTTTTAAGGAACAGGAGATTCTTTCACTTACTTGGTACACTCGTCGATCCCCGTTGGCGTTTCGCCCTCCGCTCGCGTTCCGCTGAAAAGTAACAGAAATTAATAAATTATACGCACAAATAATCCAGGTCAAATGTAAATCATATAATTTTTATTGGGAAAGTTTATAAAAATTAACAATAAAATACAATGTTAAAATGTGTAACAATTTTTGTACACTAAAGCTTCAGTGAATACAATATTTTGAATAAATATTATCAGCTTACATTGAAATCGTATACACTTATTTCGTTCATTATGAGAGAGCTATATACTTGTGACTGATGTCTATCAATCAGAATAAAGACCACAAGATATACATGAACCAATCATTGTTGATCGTAAATAGAAAACGTTCTACTAGTTGAAAGTAGTGTAGGGAGCTGTTTTGCGAGGACGTGGTCTACACGAAAAATAAAAAAAAAATGTTTTGTGGAAATTTTATAATGGAAATTTTATATATATAGAAAAAAAAATTATATAGAATTACACCTGAGAAATTATTCTCTCAGATTTCAATAAAAACACCTTTATTTCTATCAACTTAGTTTTCACTACTACCTAAATTCATTATCATGAACCAATTATTCACTCTCCTAGGATCTAAAAAAAGTTTCTATTGTGTCAAAAAGCATCTTTCTGTAGTTTATAAATATTTTGATTGCATAAATCTCTTGTAATAATGACATCACCTTCGAACTAAGAAACGCCGTAAAAAATCAATCAATAATCAATTACTGAATATTTTTGAACAAAAATGTATATGGTTTGTAGGAGATTAAAAATGTATTTTAAAATATATAATCATATTTTACTCTTTTTTCAGTTATTTTTCAACTGTTTAGTGTGATTCACGAATAATTTATACTTATTTCGTCTTCTCGATCTATTTTAGCTTCATCAATGGTTCAAACCACAATGTGGTTTACTTACTGAAACTTATATACATTCAGAAATTGTCTGAATGTTGAACGTAACATGCTGATTACGTTATCGGCGAATGTACGCGCAGACAATCCCACACATACACACGAGTTTAGCGAATCCAGTGATACTCTTCGTGAGTTATTTACCTACATGACGTACTAGTTCTCTGGAAATAACAACTCTGACCGTAACGACAGAGACCTCAGCCAGATCCGTGACATGAACATTACAGACAGTTCTACAGCACAATTTACACATACCTAGATATATGCATATATATTTGCTTGTTTCTAATGCTGATACTGTCGCTTAGTATTTTACATCGTCGTATATACGGATATATATATATATATATATATAAGTATATATAGCAGCATATTAAAACAACAATTTAATCTAGCTAACTGTACACAGGTTATCATTAAAACGATAACATAACTGTTTATAATTTAGTAATCATTAAGGTCCAAAATAACAATAAATTTGAATCATGTGCCATCTAATATATAAGCGAATGATAGTAGTAGATTATATCATTGGAATAAAATTTATTTATGTCAGATTATATTAATAAAACATTTAATTGAATATAAATTTTAAATGAATTAATATTTAGAATTGAATTTCAAAATCTTCATCATATAAAATAACATTTTAGTGAAATTTATGAATTAATTCAAATTATAAATTAAATAATATCCTCAAAGATTTATTAAATCAAATTCTATATTTTTTAATATATATATATATATATTTTATATTTATATAAATATATATATATATATATATATATATATATATATATATATATGATTCAACTTATGCTTCCGCACAAAAGTATTAAAAAACTCAAAAATTTTTAAAAAAAAACATATTTTCCACCATTTAATTTTTTGTTCAATTGTATTTTAGTATTGAATTGAACTAAAATACTAAATAAAAAATAAGTTAACTTTTTGAACCCCTGCACCCCCTCTTAATACTTCCAGCTGGAGGCCTAAATTGAATCACCTTATATATATATATATATATAATTTTATATATACATATATATATATATATTACATTTTAAGAAATACAAAACAGGAGATATTTAAAAAAAAATGTAATCATCCAGGTCACATTTATTTAGATATTTTGAAATTGATTTTTCCTTAAAAGGTTTTTTGACGCATAAAAATACTCCTCGTGAAATAAATTTTCAAATATTTATAAAGAAATATAATTCGGTTCGTATTTAATTAATTAAAATGTTTTTTACTCGATGAAATAACATCAAAAATTTGTCAGCTATTCTATTAATTCAGCAGATACCATAATGTAACATCAACAGATTTTGTGTTAATGCAATTCATTTTTAATTAAAATTGACATCTGTAAATCATTAACACAATTATATTTAAAATAAAATATACTTATATATTAATTTTTTGGAACGTTTTATAAAAATTGTTCTTCTACCATCATTTTTATATGTTTTTTTATATTTTATGTTAAACAAAAATTGTTCTGTTTATAATGCTCTTAATACTCGTATAAATTTTTAAAACTATTATGTTGGTAGAAAAATAATTGGGATTTATGACCTTCAAATTCATATACATTCTCTCAGCTAATAATTAACTGTATTAACACTTTGAATCCGGGGAGGAAAGGGTGTTAAATTTTTTGATAAATATTTTTCGATTAACTGGACATTCTTTTATCGTAAATAAAATAAAAATTGCCAATTTGTCGGTTACAAGAAAAAATATGTTATTTCAGATTAACCACTAGAAATTTCACATATATCTGATATATCGTGGAAAATCATTAATAATATTGGGAGAAACCTAAATCTCTTGATTGGAAACACATAATTGCAAGCAAAAAAATTGATTACAATTAAAAATTGGCAGAAATAACACTACTGTTGAGCGTGAAAAATTTTAAAACAATCAAGTATGCACAAAACAGTTTCACATCGGTCACATCTTGTACCTGGACGTCGGTTTCTTTCATTTGCTTGACAAAAAATGAGGCATCGATTGGTGTGTATTTGAACTTCATGTGGAAGATACATTTAAAGTATCTTTGTGAACAATAAGTGAAGTTAATATGACTTTGTAGTCAGCACGACTCATTCCTTTACGATTTACACTGCAATAAATATCATATGCGTTGTAGATTGTAAGATCAAAGATATGTAAGAAAAGTTTTTTTGTACCATTTGACTATTTTTCTTGTCATTTTTTGACAGGAAGAAGCTAATTTACCAATGAATCAAAAAATATCGCTGCAAACAAAATTTTAATTTTTTTTTGCAATGCATGTGAAGAATGTAGTCTCGAAATTTTTATACGCTTTCTTCCAATGATAAATTTTGTAAAAAAAATGTTATTCAGCCCAATGCTCAAGTTCACAAGTTCAAATAAAAAAACTGAAACTAACCAATACAATCAACAATATGAAGAAAAAAATATATTTAATTAAATATTGTCTAGACATAATAATTGTAGTTATACTTAATAAATATACAGTACAATTTCAAATGAAATTATAAAATGTAATAAATTTAAAACTTGTTGACTGAACAGATTTTGATATCTGCTGAATAAATAAATTACGTGACAATTTTTAACAAGCTTTCATTCAAGTTATAAATAAACATTTTAATTAATTAAAAATATATTATCTTGCATAACAAAATTATTTTTAATTGCTACTACCAAAAGTGTTAAACTCATTAAAAAATTAACTTTGATTTTTTTTAAAATATTAATCGTATTTTAACGTTTTTAGTAACAAATGTCTTCATTAGTATCATATATATATATATATATATATATATATATATATATATATATATGTATATATTTATGTTCAATACTAAAAACCTCTATTTTTACAAATAAATAGTAAATCCATTTATCTTACAAACTTTCAGTGTATGTTAATCAATATAAATACTTTTTTCAAATATAAATACTTAAGAATAAAAGTGTTGTATTGATTCTTTAAAAAATCAAAATTTTTATTTTATATTCAAGTTCAAAAAATCATGATATTTTTATTGAATGAATTTTATTGAAATACTAAAAATTTTTACTCAATTTCAAATATTTCTGGTGTATTTGTTTTTTTTAAAAAAAAGCGAGACTAATTTAACATTATTCTGAAATACAATTTTAGAAAATGATCTTTTTTTAGGCTATAATCTATTTGACAGTGTTTTAAATATATAATGATCGGCACAAATAGAACACAGAAAGTCTACCATCAATTTTATGAACTATTTATATTATAACATTAGTAAAATATTTAAAACGTTTCCAACACAACATTCTGCAGATATTAGATACCTGTACAACCGCAAATATCCATTCATATATGACTGGACCAATATAAATTCTTCACTGTGTAATATTAATTTCAGCAAATGTTTCGACAACATCAACACTAACCTAAATACCGTAAAATTGATCTTTCCACAACGTTGAACAATATTATTCCACGATGAATTTCTCATGATCAGTATTATAGCCTACTGGGTGTTCTCCTACACGCATGCACGCATGTCTGCACGCATTCGTACGCACGCATTTATACAAAAATCACAACACATCGTGTCGATCGGCCATACACTGTTCCCAACCTGTTTTCTCGTCGTACCTATATAATAATGTCGTTGACTGGGCGATGTATAGGTAGGTGGTATCAGCGAGTATCTGTGTATCTTCCAAAATACCTACTTCAACAATGATGCTATTATGAAATCATTATAACGATGGCAAACAAGGGATTTTCATGCGAGCTTAATTCAGGATTGCGTTGCAGAAGCTACCGTATATTGTTGCTTCGTTGCTCACCGCTTGAACTTGTGTGTGTGTGTGTGTGTCTGAAGAAAACTTTTGTGCTGTCGCTGATGATGTTTGTGAGCTCGTTTCCGTTTTCTTATGTTTACATTGCCTATACAATCATACCTACACACATGTATATTCACATCTTCGCTGGAAACATATATATATATATATATATATATATATATATATATATATATATATATATATAAATTTATTCATACGCACATATTGTTTAGGGTGTTTGTTGTCGTATCAGTATAAAAGAAATAACGCACTGTAAATATTTTACAGTAAAACAACTCGATTGTTTGACAATCTATTTATAGCAGCAAAAGTAATAATAACACAAAGGTGTTTTAAATATAACTCTGACGATTAATTTATACAAAATGTTCTATTAATAATATTTCATTTTATCGTATGATTCAATTGTGTGTTCGATTTTAATTAATGTCATACATATTTCAAACTCATGTTTGATTTCATACATGTTTTAAAATTCAGATATTATACTGAGTTAGATTAAATTAATAATTTTTTTATGTACATGCGATATTTTAAAAGAAATTGATGTTTATACAGTTTCAAGTAGTCACTATATTAAAGTATTTATCGATAATTGATTTCTAGATTATTCATAATTTGTATATTTTATTGTGTAATAAAATAGTAAATTCATAACCGTATCTTTTTATACCTGTGGTCTTATTGATGCGTTGTCCTGATGGTATTCGTCCTTTTGAATTATCTGAGTATCTGTTCTATATCAATAGCTTTAAAACGTTACAGTCACAAAATCTAAAGTTTGCACTAGAACTTAATAGTAGAGAACATATACTCAGATAATCTAAAATGATGAAAGTCGTTAAGACACTGCATAAAATAAATGGTTTTTATTTCTTACATATTCGAAAATAATAATTTTCTGACATCCTCGCTGATTTATGAAGGTTGGTCCTTTAATTCTTGAAATGAACTCAAAAAAAATGAATCTTCATGTGATAGTTTTTCCTTTTCAAAATATTCCCATTTTAAGTGTATACACTGTTGCTAACATCTTCTCCACGCGTCATAAACCTCCTGGAGCCCGTTTTTTGCTATGCTGTACAGATATCTTCATTAGTCCCAAAAACTCTCTCCTTCAGAATTTTTTCGTACCGTGAGAGCAAAAAGAAATCACAAGATTCCAAGTCCGGTGAATATGAAGGATGTGGTAAAACCTTTACTTCAATTTTTTAATCAATGACTGCATAAATTTGGCAATATAAGGCCTTGCGTTATCGTGAATCAAAGTTTAGCACGTTTTTTTCAAATAACTTCAAAGCTTCTCATTAAGAACTTTAATATAGGACTCCTTATTTTCTGTTATCGCATGTGGCACGAAATTAGTCAAAAGAATGCCTTTTATATCATCCTTGAATCGTTTATACCACTTGAATACTGCATTTTTCTTCAGATACTTATCTCTATAAGCTTCACTTATTTCTGTTAGTATTTCTGAGGCATTAAAACCATTCCTAAAACCTTAAAGCTGCTCTTACTCTCAATCATCCATGATACAAGAACAACAACTTGCACTTTGACACCACAACCATTGCCATAGACATTAAAATCAAAATAATGAGCAGATACTACGTAAATCAATCTGTTAAGGACGAATAAATCCTCCTTAAAGATTAGAGCCCGAAAGGTATACGGTAAAAAAAAATAGAATACCGTTTTGTGAATTAAGGGGCTTGCAAAAGTTTACCGTTGGAAAAGTAATACGAATTTTGATAATTTTTTTGACGTGGGTATTAATATTATAGGTTTGAAATTTTGTACACATTACATATATGTGCTGATCAAGTTGTCTTAAATTTTTTATTGAAAATTTTTACAAACTATGAAGATATTATAAATTAATTAAAAGACTGCATCTGCTTCATGGCCAATCGGTGCACACGATTTAAAAAATGCGTGGATCTGACACCAAAAACAGAATTATGTACTTATAATGTAATAACTCTAGTATAACCGAATATTTTTTTGAGTTTTTGAAAATTTCAAAAATGGAATTAATTTGAAAAAAGGTTGATTTTTAACCCACATAATTGTTTATTATTAACAAATAGAAAAGTATATCAAAAAATCATCCAGTCACCAGATAGAAAATATTATTAACAATGTTCAATCAAAATTTCAAGCCAATCACATGAGTGGCTTTTGAGATATGATGTACACCGTATTGAAAAGTATAGTTTTAAGAAAAACAAACGAATGCGCTCGGGCTAAGCCCTGTCCCGCTGCGAACCGTCTCCACTAAAATCACTGTATTTTAAGGAATTCATAGAATTTAGATAAAATTCTTTTTGATAATAAAACTTAAGACTTTAAGCTTTAATAATATGCAAAAAATTAAAAATCGATTTTTCCAAGATTTAAAACTTATGCAAGACCCTTAAATTATCATCCCTCGTGTATACATTGGGCTAATGATTCCCCTTTGTTTAAAGAAAAGTGTATTAGATTCAAGTGTACTTTCACTGTTTATATCAATATTTTTTAAAAAAAATTTTTTAGTACATACATAATTTTTTTTTTATAAATCTCAACAAAAAAAGAGAATTAAAGATAAAAGTAAATCAAAACTAATAGTGGTTGAACTACTGTTGAAAAGCGTATATACGTATGATAGTAGCTTATGCAGATTCAAACTCTCTATTCTGCTGACGTTCTTCCCATGCGAAAAAGCAATTTCTTTTCCGTATAACGATATTTTAATCGCGGACACATCGTTGAATCCGTTCATGTTTTAGAAGGATGGGCGGTCGAAGAATCTAAAAAAAAGCGAATAAGAAGCAGTAAAAGACGAAGGTGTAGAAGATGTGAGCGAGATGAACGAAAAACGGCCGGTTGACGTAAAAAAAGCCAGTGTATAATGGCACACCATAAAATGTACATTATCTGTCTGAGTAAATGCTCTCGATCCACTTGCCGTCGTGTGGTATGCCATGCCGGATGGATGCTGACGCGCTCGTCGTCTTCATCACGAAACGGTAGATGAATTCTAATCTGTTCTATTTCTTTTTCATTTATCTTATAATATGCGTTGTTCCACTTACGTGTATTATATTTTAGAATTAAAAAATGATTTAATGTTTCCCGTAATGAATTGGATGAAGTGTATAATTTCACTTTGAAGAAAATGCATGGATATATTCTATCTTCTGCGTTTTTTTTTACAGTATCAAATATTTAGAAAAAATTTTTGAAAATTTTACAAGATATTTTAATTAAATACTAATCTCTCTGCAAAAACTAAATCCAGTTTTATTATTTTTATCTTATTATTCTTATTAAGTTTTATTATTTACATCTTAAAAATCATCAGAAAAGTAAATTAAAATGTATATTTAAATTCCGAGTTTTGCAAAATTCAATAAGTTTCACTTATATATCTTTCTTAACATCTTAGTATATTTCTGATACTGTAATTAAATTCATTTTCTTGTGTGACTTTTTCATCCTAAAAACTACAAAAAATTTTTCCAATTTTTCTAATCAAAAATGATCATTAAATCATTTTTGTGCCTTTCGAAAGCAATTTCAATCCGCTAAAATGAAGAAAAATCTGTTTATATATCTCTTGTTCTTTCATAATAATCTACTTATTAAAAATGACTACTGCCTTTCCTTGATCTGCTTTTAGGTAGAAGCATTCTTTTTAAAAGTTCTAATAATTTAAAGATTTTTGTTCATTTAATTCTTTATATCTTTTTTTATTTCTATATTATTCTTAATTATTTTTTATTCTTTCCCCAAACATAATTCTACGATTCTTAATTTTTATATCAGTTCTGTTTCATACACCAACTAGAATATTTTTTATTTGAGATTTTTCAAAATTTAGTTCGAAATTAAGATTTTTTTCCTGTAGTTTCAATTCAAAACTTTTAAACTCTCCAATGATTGTTCAATGAGAAAGATTTATCTTAATATTTTTTTTTTGTTTTAATTATCGGTTTGTTTAATTGTTTTATACCTTAGCTCACTGAAGATGATCTTTATATAAATATGCATAAGCAATCAAAAATGATTTATTGAACATTTTTGATCAAAAAAATATTTGTTCTGACATACTGATTATGTATGTATATATATATATATATATATATATATATATATAAATTATATTTCATTACTTAAAAAAATATTTGATTTCGTAAAAAAATGTTATTATATTTTGATCGATTTTATAAACAATTAAATTATTTTCGTTTGAATTGTTTCAAAAGAACCTAAACAACAATAATATAAAAAAAGTATATTAATGAAAAAGTATAAAAATTAAACTCATACACTGATATCATTGATTTTCTTTCAATGTTTCGAAATATTCTCTCAATATTTATGTACAAAATTTTATCATTTTTCTCAGTCTGCTGTATTCTTTTATGAATGTTATTTTTTCAATACATTTAGCTAAAGATACCAGCAGCTACCCTATAAATATTATTAATGAGTTTCATGTTTATATTACCTTACTATATCTATACATTCTTTATTTTAAATATTGTACAAAGAGGCACTCGTCGGTTTTTATTTTGAATGCCATTGAACGTAAAGAGTTTTTTCGTCATTTTTAGTTAAATTATTTTGTAATTAAGAACTCTTTCAATTGATAACAAATAACTTTAAATTTCATTTATATAACGTGTATATTGAAATTTCTTACAATCTTTTTCGTTGTTTATTTTCTCAAAATTGTAATAAATACTCGATGATGTATTAAGTTTTCAATTGCTACAAGATAAATCATATTAAAATAAAATTTATTCTCAAACAATAAAAATTTCATTTCAATGAATAATCTATATTTTAAATATCTTATTAATAAACACTAAAAGAATTATAAAAATATTTTTTTAATAATAATAAAAAGTAAATATATCAACTTTCTCGTTCATTTTTTCTAATTCTATTTATTTTACATGTCAAAATATAATTCATTAAGTTTTTGAAATTAGTGTGTTTATATTCAAAAATTTAATACAAAATCCAATCAAAAATTAAACACTGAATTTGCATAAATTTTTTTTTCGCTTAACCCACAAAAATATTTATTGTTTCTCATGCACATTTCGATATCGATTCAAAAAATTATTTGCAGTTTGTGTGTTGAAAAAAGAATTAATTTGTGAAAGTGAATTTAGTCACAGTGACGATATTGTATCATGGTTAAATTTTTTGTTTAGAAAATTAATATCTTTTTAGAATATTCTTAGGATCTATCAGAAATGAATGATGATGCCAGGTTAACGAGCATCGATATAAATGTATGTAAAAGTGTTTTGTAAAATTTTGAAAAAGCAATGAAAAAAGATTTACAAGTAAATACATCACAATGCAGTTCTGACACTTGCTAAATTCACTTTCAACTATAAATTATTTTTTACTTCACAAACTTCAAAAAAAATTTCTGATCAAAAATGTTCAATAAATGATTATTGATCATTTTTAATTCCTCTTTATACAGATTTTCATTGTGATTCCATCATTCTGAAAACGCCGAGATACAGAATAAAGATTTTTTTATAGCTTAACATTCTGAATATGAAACGTATGAGCATCAATCAAAAATGATCATTAATCATTTATTAAACATTTCTGATCTAAAAAATTTGCTCAGGTTCATAGAATTAAAAAAGAATACACTTGTGTATTTAAATACATTTTTTACTTTTATTTTAAATTATTTTAAGTGAATTTTATTCATCTTAATATATTTTAATATTCTTTATAAAAGATTACAATTTCACTTCTGCGAATCAATTCACATTTAACTGACAAAAATGTACAACGTTGTATTTTTTCCGAAAAGAAATCGTATCGCATATATATAAATAAAACTTGATTCCATTCTACTTTACACTGTTTCTCTTTTTAGAATTTTTTCATAAAAGGGACAACATTTTATAAGAGAAACATTCCACATTAGAATTGTATACATTTTTTCGTGATATTTAAACATGTAAGTAATAAAATTTCAGTGTCAAGTGAATTCAAAATGAAAAACCAGAACAAAATTCGTAGAAACAAAACGA
This sequence comes from Acanthacorydalis orientalis, assembly GCA_034766995.1. Lineage (NCBI taxonomy): Eukaryota > Metazoa > Arthropoda > Insecta > Megaloptera > Corydalidae > Acanthacorydalis > Acanthacorydalis orientalis. The sequence goes on from CM068314.1 coordinate 10,653,847, forward strand.
AACGGGGAAAAAGTGTCCGAAAAACGTTTCGTATATTACCTTAATCGCTCTCGGCTTTATCAATTATCATTGAACGTTATCTCTATCTTGTGTGAAGCATTGTCCCTATATGAATATTAATTTTACTCGGCGTGTGGGTAAACGTAAAACACATAAATTCTATTATGAATCTCGTGTTTGATCAACGGTAGATACCAGATTTGGTATGTTCGGATTTCATTTCAATTGTGGCATACTTCTTTTCAAAGATTTTAATAATTCATTTCAGTCGTATACATGAAGTTCATAAATAAAAATTATTATACTCTATAATTCATTATAGTCGTAAATTTACTGGCATTACAAACACTTTTTTATTATTTCTTGTGATTGCAACATCAACGTTCTGAACTCTTTCAGATGACATTAAAGATATATGAAAATTACAAACGTATTAATCTGAATATACATTTCTAATGATCGTTTCCATATAATAAATCCCAGTTAAATTTCTGAAAAGTCATCATTTTACAGTAATTTCAGTTTTCAGATATAATTTATTACATATTCTACTTTTACAATATAAATAGAAAATGATTTAATGAATCTATTTCTCTGAACATTAAATATTTTAACGACACAACCAAAAACAAATATGTTCAGAGTCCCAATTTATATCTTTTGTACATAATGTATACTTTTTTTAAAAAAAAGAACTTAATTTAATAAAAATATACTATATTCATATATCATTCTCAAATTTTCAAATCTTTTTCATATTAAAATTGAATTGACAGTATATGTTTTAAAAGCAACAGAGTCGTTAATATGAAATACATTTGGATAATTATTGATGCTTTTTTCTTCACAGGGAATTTAATTAGGTTAATATTAAATTTATTGGAATTGATTATACGGCAAATTGAAAAAAAAATACAAAATTCATTTCAAATTCCAATTCAGTTCATTCATTCATTTAAATCGTTATTCATTTCATATTTTTAACGTGTTGTATGTCCAATTAATAAATACATTCTTTTTGATTAAACGATTGTTTTATTTTTGTTTAATTGGAGATATATTTTATGTACACATTTTAAAATATCATCAATATGATACGGATTAGACTTTTAGGATTTTTTAATTGAATGATTAAAATATTAATAATTTGTAACAAAATTTAGTCTTCTTATGTATACAAATCTGCTTAAATTATTTTAAATCACTGATTTTTCTACAATTAATTTTAATAATAATAGAAACTTTAATATGTTGAAGATGAATTTATAAAAAATAATTTAAGTAAAGGATCCAAATACTTCATTTTCAAGTATAGTAAGTGAATATATTAAATAAATTCTTCTTATGTAATCTGTTTTGTAACATTTTATCCTGATTTTTTTTATTAGATCAGTTAGAATTCATATACAACTAGTTAAGAAATTTGAGTGTTAGAATTAAAAAAATATTATTTTGAAAAAGATTACGATATATTTCGAACACATGTAATTTTTATTGAATATTAAATTCAATAACTCTATATAATTTTTGTTTGAACCAAAAAATATTAGATTGGTAGAAAAATAATTACAGTTTATAACCTGTGAATTCATTTTTCTAGCTGTTTCAAATGATTCAGAACTGTTGGATGACTAACATCTAACTTTGTGCAAGCTCTCGAATTGTTGTGTGTTCTTCTGATCCAACTAATGCCTTCAGTTAGTCGTTATGAAATGAAGGACACCAGAGACCTTCTTAATCTTCAAGGCTCTCGTCTTCAGTACGAAATTTTTGGAATCACTATTGCACCGAACATTCCTTAGCAATACCCATAACAAAAGCATCGTTTAATTTACTAGCAGTTTCTGCTGCTTGACCACCCGTTTTGAATTCATACCAAAAAATGCTCTTATTTACTACTATTCCATCTTTAATTCAATAGCCCAATTTACAGTAAAATTAATAATAAAATCAAAATCGATGTTAACAAAATACAGACCGAAAAATGCACTTTAAAATAATATTAACATGAAGAAGATGAAATGACATTTTCATTAATAAAAGTTATGGTTAGAATTCAGAAAACAAGAACCGCAATTATTTTCCTAACAACCTAATAGATTTTAATTTGTGTTTATATACATGAAAAATGTAAGAGTAACGCTCATTTTTTCCAAATAATATTATATATATATACATAGCAAAAAAAATCAAAAAAACAAAAAGACTTTTTTCTTAAAATTCTACATCTCTTATAATATTAGAAGATAACTAAAAACCTGACAGATTTTTCAAGAAATCCTGGACGATTAAGTTTAAAAATGAGATTGAAACGTAATACAATAAAATAATCCTAATATTCGATATTAATTAAACTGAAATAAAACATGAAAATTAATTAAAATTGATGTAAAATTACAATACTATTTCCTATAATAAAATAAAATAATTCCTGTACGATTTGATTTCATTGCGTATAAAAATTAAGCAGTACGAGACAATCTTATTATATAAATTAGAGTCGATTCCACTGTTACGTTTTTTTTTTATTAAAGTAGAGAGATTTTTTCTCTACATTTAATCATAAAAATTCAAATACGGTCCTCGAAGGTAGACAAACGTTAGCTTCACTAATCAAATAATAATCATTTAATTTGAAACGGTATAATAAGACATTTCCTTGATTAAATACCATTTGCGTTATACAATGGAAATAATTTCAAATAATATTTCAACACATGGAATATAAAAACGGCTCTCGAGAGATTTTTAAGTCCACAAATCACCTACCTAGACGACACTATAATCGGAGGGTGTGCGATCGTGATGTCTGCGACAGTGGCGTCAAGCAAATCGCCAGTCATGGTGTGAGTGGATCTACGTTTCTATAAGCTCGCCTGCATACGAGTGGATGTCTCTACCTCTCCATCTACCTAGCGAACGCGTGGTAAACCGTGGTATGGACGTGCCTCCCGACTGTAACTTTACTACGGACGATAGGTTAATTCGTCGGGCAGCCGTAGCACCGAGCTCGTACCACGTACACGCGCGTCGCTATGATTAGTGTGTTATGTGATTGCGACGCCGTTCTGTTGAATTAGTGTATATCTGACCGCAGATAAGAAAGAGGTCGAAGCGTAATTAGTCCGGCCGCCCCCATATCAACCCTTTTGTCACCCAGCCGGACCAACGGCCAGTTATTAATGGTCTCCGCTAGATAATGTCGCTTGTGCACACTCCGTGTGTATATATAGATATCTACCTAACTATACCAAATACGCACGCGGCCGCGTGCCGAATACGTGCGTGCGTGCTCTTCTCCACACTGCTAACGAACACACAACAACACACGTACAGACATATTAGAGGTAGATATATGTGAGTTTGATTCGCATGCGGCTGTCATAAGGTATTATCGAATTTATCAGCCTGTTCTTTGGTTTGTTTTAGAAAAACAGAAAATGTTTGGATTACAAAGAAATGAATGAGTGCCGAATGAGTTATACATTTATGATCAGATTTTTGTTTCCTGAAACATTGAGTTCCAAGTATTGAATATTTATTATATTTTCTTAACAGTGAAACAAAAAAATTCTTTTCTGTTCATCTAATTCTCAGCAACAGTTAATACATAATATATTCAAACATTAATGCGAGGATTCTATTGTATAAAAATATTATACAGAATGTCCTAGATTAAAATGCACTTTTGTTTATCTTGCAGCTCGAGAACGCGTCGAGAAGGGAGGGCGCGGGTCATGTCATTCGCTAACTCGATTCTGATCTGGGCATTTCAGTCGTTATGAGTCACTTCACAGGGTAACAACGCGCGTTCTTCGTACGCACTTTTTACGAAAACAAGTGTTTGTATGCTACCGTTTAGAGGTGATATTGTTGTGTGGCCGTCACGATATCCCCTTTTTTGTAGGGATTTCTTAAGAGTAGAATATACACAAATAATACTGTGACTATGGAGCAATTGAAGACCATCTTGCGAAATTTCAAAACGAGATTAGAAAAATGCCGTCATCGCAACAGTCATCATCTGGACGATTAAATTTTTAAAACATAAATTCCCATTAATATTCTTTATGTTCCTAGTAATAAAATTTACTAACAGTAAACCAGTATTTTAGAATGATTTTTTTAAAAGTGCATTTTATTCTGGAAAAAAATAACAACAAATTTTAATTCATAAAACTACAATAATCAGATGTTTAAAAGAATGAAACGAATTGTATATGAATATTATCAGAAATTACTTCAAATTTAATTTATTATAACTAACGTCTATATTAAAATTTTTGTAATCTTTTAAATTCTCAAAAACATGACACTTTTTCCCAAATTAATTATTTTTTCATTCCGAAAACCACAAAAATCATTAATCTGTTCAAAAATGTTCAATAAATAAAAAATGATTAATTATAATTTACTGAAAAATTTTTAAAGAAAAAAAATCTCTGTGACGTAGATTTAAATAAGAATTCATTACTGGAAATAAATTTAGCTACATTGTCAGAATTATACTTTGACAAGAATTTATTTTCATGCTTAGAGATTTTAAAATAAAGTTTTATATGTTATTTAAAATATATTTTTCATACAACAAAGGTTAATAAAATTTCGATTTTAAATTATTTAACTAATTTAGTAAATACAAAAGATACAATTAAAGCATTTATTGAACGTTACATTCAATACTAAAAACAAAAAAAAAAACATATTTCACACAATACAAAATCAACTGCTGTGCATTAATTGAATGAATCGATTGTATTGTTTTATAGAAATGTAATTTCTGTATTTATTCAAAGTTTGATTAATTTCTATACAAAAAGTAATACTCTTGTTATCTACTAACTGTATATAATTTATTGCATTGAATATGTTTATGCATTCCTTTCTATCAAAAATATTTTTATACTATATAATCCGATTATTATTGTATTGAATCGACAGGAATGCAATTGTTAAAATATCGTTCAAACAGAATTAAAATTCTATTTCTACAAAAGATTTATAGATTACTTAACAAATCAAAAACAATCATTTTACTAGAACTTTTAATAGCCAATTAAAAAACAGGAAACATCTGGTAACGTAAAACTTTTTTTTATTTTAAATTAAAAAATATGTACAGCCTGTTTTCAATTCTCGATTTGCAAATCAAACTTTATTGTGTCCATTAATGTTTATAACATTGTTTCATTACAATGTCGACAAACTTCCAAACAGTTCTGTTCGCTGGTTCACAAAATCTTACCTGGAGCGAACAGACGGGTTGGTTTCCGTGAATATTTATTCGACAGTTAACAAACCTCGTCACTCGCCTGCAGCGAATAGGCAAGTGGGGTTTCCGATTCCTGCATATTTAGGCCTACATATATACAAACATACACGCACATAAATACAGATATCTATCTATATATATATGAGTGTGTGTGTATTTATTTAAAATATATCTACATTATATACAAAATATTAGGTTGTTCCAAAATAATTGCGGTTATTACGTACTGAGTATAAAGACGAATACATCAGTTAAAAATTACATTCGTTAATCAAAATAAAGACAATTGGCCTGCATACATTTCTCCCAACAGGAAACAAGTTTGTTTACTTTTACTGGGTAGAATTTTGGAGTCTCGGAATTAACGAATTCATCGAAAGCGCTTTGAGCTGATGGTTAATCTTTGGAAAACCTTCTCTCGCAGGAAATTACTAAAATGTTTAAAAAAATATCTAATCTGTCGGAGACAGGTCTGGAGAATAAATTGGGTGAGGTAAGGTTTCATAACCCGCTTGATTTATTTTTTTAAAATCATATATGAGACGTGTGGTCGGTCGTTGTCATGAAGAAGAATTGGTCCTCTTCGATTGACTAATGGTGGCCGTTAACGTTGCAACTTCTCATTATTTTTTTCAATGTCCTGACAATATTTTTCTGGTGTTATTATTTCATCAGGATTTAAGAAGTTGTAGTGAATGATTCCACTGGCCGACCACCAAACAGTAACCATAATGTTTTTTTTTCATGAAGCTTCGGTTTAGAAAACTGTTTTGGTACTTCTGGTTGATCTAACCACTGGGATGTACGTTTCCTATTATTGTAAAAAATCCCTTTTTCATCACACAAAAAATATACTTAGGTAGAGAAATGTATTTTTCAGTAGAACACTGAAGCTTTTCTTCCACTTTAATTCAATAACATAAAAAGAATTGTATAGAAATGATCATGACTAATAATTAAAAATTATTAACTATTATTTTTATTGAACATTTTCGATCTCGTACCAAATGGTGGTTTGTGGTGTTACACAATAATTCATTTGTCGAAGTGAATTTAGCTACAGTGACATACTCGTATTTATGTACAATAATTTTAACCCAGAAGATTATTATTACTTCATTTTCATATTATACATATATATATATATATATATATATATATATATATATATATATATATATATAAGATGATTCAATTTAGGCTTCCACATGAAAGTATTAAAATAGTCGTAAAAATTAAAAAGAAATCATGTTATTCTTAATTTTTACATTTTTTTTAATACTTTCATGTGGAAGCTTAAATTGAATCACTTTATATATATATATATATATATATATATATATATATATATATATATATATGCAGATAGAAAAGAATGTAATATTTATTTATTTAAATATTAATCCTGTTTGAAATTTTTGTAAATATTAATTTAAGCAGAAAAGATTAAAACGAAATAGTTTCCAACCATGTGTTTAGTAGATAAATGAGAGGAGGTATTTATAGCAGAAATAGTGTATATATGTTACGGCTTGTGCCTATAATGAAAGAGTCTTGCCGCAACAGAGCGCAGAAATAGTCCGTTTGTGTATCACCCGAAGTGAAGTGGTTTTGTAGGGAATTCCGCACCGATTTATGGTTTTAACAATGGCTGCGGAGTAAAGTTACGTTACAAACCGTACACACATGCATACGCGGATGTTCTATGCGTTGTGTAGTTTGTTGGGTGGTCGTTGTGTTGATACTAGAGCGGCAACGGCAACAATACAACACCCGAAGATTGTAGAAGAGTATGAGTGTGTGTGTATGGAATGGTTGGTGCTACCTATCGAGCGTTCTTCCTATGTCGACTATTTTTGTGGTTACAATTTCAACAAAACTAATGCTTTACTATATATATATATATATATATATATATATATATATATATATATATATATATTTATGTGTGTGTACACCTATGCGGCTACCACTTCTTTCTCGTTGTGCTGTAATGAAAAGAATAGATAACACGCGATTACGTTTCTGACGTTATGTGTTTGTGTTTTTCACGCACACACAACGTGGTAATTTCCGACATGCCGTGTTTTACTTTCATGTATGCAATCTTAGTTGAATCAAAAAAGGATTTACCTCACATGTTATAAGCAACTGTGTCGTATAACCTAGTACACTGCTACCGTACGCATGTTTGCCATTTGATGTTGTTTTTCTTTTTATCGCGAAAGCTTATGAACTTTTCAGTTCATTTCTATGATCAAGATTGAAGTATTGTGCGTTTTTCGTACATTAAATGTTATTTATTTTAGAGAGGATTGGTGATTCTTTTTAAATTTAGTTTTAAATAATAGATGTTTTAATTAATAAACTTTAACTGTTTATAGGTTTGTATGCTTTTATTGTATTTTATTATTATACTGATGACTTTATTTAGACGTTTTTGATTTTATATTTTTTAGATAAAGTATTCATATTAAACGAGAATAATTATAATGAACAGGATATTATTTTTTTGTATAAACACAATAAATCTAGTCTTGAATCTAACGTACACTTCCATACACAAAGAAATTCATAAGCTAGTCAGCTCATAAAATTTTTCTTGTCTGTTCCAGATTATTCCCAATTATTAAAAATGGAAATGTGTAAATTTCCTAATAATTATTAATTTTTTATTAACCTCTTAATGCACAATTAAAACCCTCTGTCAGTTTATGACACGGAATTGTGCATTAAGCGGTTAATATTAAGGTTTTTTACTTAACCGGACTATTTTAATATTTGTATCAATTATTCACATAATATTTTTTTATTCATTAATATTTCCCTCTCCATTTTCCAATATCATTATCTCTGTTCTCTAATAATATTTTTATATATTCACCTAATTAGTCTGACATAAACCAAAAATTTTTTTCGACAAAACTTTTCAAAAAGTCATTACTTTTAGATAAATCATTCTCAGAGCGCAAAAACTGTATTTATTTTTTAAACAAATTTCATTCATATGTAGAAATATGTATTTATCAATTTTCACTATTTATAAAATTTCAAATCATTTATTATCAGGTCTCTCTAAACTAAAATTTTAAAAATATAATTAAAAAATAAGTCTTTTACAATGTGTTTCATCTAATTTATGTCACTATTAACTTTATCACCGACTTTATGTCACTATTAACGTCATTGTTAACTTTGTAAAATCCACAAAATGTTTCTTGTTTATTTTAAAAAATATATATAAACAAATATATAGTACTGACGACAGAAATCTGTTAAAGAGAAAACATTATCATGTGCTGTGTGTCTTTCAACTTGACAATGGTGTAACGTGCATAATTAGTAAAAATGAAAAGTTAAAATGTGTTAAACGAAAAAACAAAACATCTTTTTTACTTTTTATATAAAGAAAAAAACTGTATTATGTTTACGACTAACATTCTACATTTCTTCGTCTAAATATATTTTATATACGGAAAATATTATATTTTCATTTTACATTTGCACTTCGTTTTAATTAATATATAATTTATATCTCCATATATAAAAATAATTGAAAGGAAATGTCCATACGTCGTCTGTGTGTTTATTAAGATAAAAATGATACAGAGACAGAAAATAAATACACAAACAGGTTGATATTTAAAGAACACAAAACAACTTCCTTTGATAATCTAAATGTAGATATACGTATGCATGGATAATAATGATCTCTTAGGAATTAAATAAAATATGTATTTTGAAAATCGGTATACACCGCATTCGATTTTAATTTATGTGCATTTTTAACTTTGAATATTTGCACATTTTTCATACTATATATATATATATATATATATATATATATATATATATATATATACATATATACATACATGTATGTATAATATATGAAACCTGAAAAATATGTACTTAATGTATAGATGTGTTATAAATTTTTAAGAACATATAAATATGATCGTTGACAAGAATCTTGCTCCAGTAGTTTAGCATTCAGTCCACACGTCGTCTATTCTTACGCGATTCCGTTTTTACATTGTGCTTGATCTGACAGCTTTCCGGTCTAGTAAAAACGCTTACCAGAGACATTTTTTGTCGTTCTTGAATTTCTACAACGCCATTATTCAAAATAATATTTCACTACACACTCTACATTGCATACGACGAATACAACTGCGGATACGTACCAGACACCCTCGTACGCATATTATTTTTCTAATATTTTAAAAATAGACGTTTCTTTCTCTCTCTCTCTCTCTCTCTCTCTCTCTCTCTCTATATATATATATATATATATATATATATATATATATATATATATATATATATATATATAGTGAGAAAGAATTTCATATTAAAAAACTATTGTGAATTTGATCATTCCAAAAAAGTATTAAAATGTATTGTATCAAATATTTCAAATTTAATTCATCTATTTAAAATTATACAAAAATTTCTGAAAGTATTAAACAGAGCTATACGAAAAGCAATGAGTTGAAAATTTAAACTTTGAGAAAGGTTGGAAAATTCATTTTTGAATAATAGTTTAGGTACAAAGTGCTTGAATTTATATTAGTTAAGTTTTTTATTCAAAAAATAATAAAAAAAATATTTGTGGTTTTTGAGGTGAAAACAATTTGTTTGTTAAATTATTTACATTTTTTTTTGAAATATTTAATATATTTATATTTACAAAAAATTTCAAATTAATAACAAAAAATAAGTCCAGACTATAGAGAATAATTATTGGACAAAAAAGGTTCAGACAGGTGTTATCTTTATTACGTTCCAGGTAAAATACTGATGAATTTGATTAGAGATGACTAGACCTGATCAGACTTTACTAGACTTAATAAATCAATCTAGACTAGACATAATCAAACATGACCAGGCCTGAGCAAATCTGCTTATACCTGACCATACGTGACCATTCTTAACCCTACCTGACCATGTCTAACCAGACCTCACCATATCTGACTTGATTTGACCTAATCTCATATAACTTGATCTGACCAGAACAATTTTAAACCAATTATACACTAATATCAAGCTGTTTATCCATTAATTTTACTTTCAATATATGTATAAGTTGTGTAATCCTTTTAACAAATTTTTGGAGGTTTTTATCTTCAATGATTTATATATATATATATATATATATATATATATATATATATACATATATATATTTCAAAAAATGTCTCATAAAATTACATTAAAAAATGGGTAAAGATTATCTATTAAATTATTATTAACGATATCGTCCGAAATAACACGAAATTCTCAAGAAGAATTATGATATTGATGTGCAATTTTAAAAAACGACTACGTTGCAATATATACGCGAGAAGAAGACACTCACGACTATTCAACTATGTAATACATCTGCTATAGTGACTATATATATATATATATTATGATATTGAGCAAATATATTCGATACGAGCAAGGCAAGCAGAAACGGGACCCCCCCCTTCGGGGGGAGCGTAGGCTATCAGGAGGTAAAGCCTTCTAGTATACAAAAATAAACGGTTTTTATTGAAAAAAAATATGTATAAAAATATTTTTTCGAATAAATATTAAATCCAGATACTCATGGCGGCTACGATAAAAAACAGACTAAACATACATCTATATATTGAATAATCGATTTATAATTTACTTCAACTTTTTTGTATTCAAATATTTAAAGAATAAAAACAGTCTATTCTAACTTTCCCTCATAAATTTTCACAACTCATTTTCATTTACTGTAAAAAATACAACTTTATTGTCAATAATTGAAGACTATTTAACAAGTGTAATGTTTAAGATATCTAAAGAAGTCTTTAATAAATAAATATGATACTGAAAAATTTTCGTTTCTTGTACATTTTTATATGCCAGTATGACAAACATGTAGTCACATTTGCCATGCGCATAAATCACACGTTTGTTTAAAGAAAAAATAATAAACAGATAAAACATAATTTTTGTCAGTTTCATTCTTCCAGATACACATTTCGACTATTTTTTATGACACGTCTGTAGAATGTGATCGCATTTTCGTATTATTTATTATAATAATATGTACAATAGCGCAGATGTCGTACTAGTGTGTATGTTTATACATCGACCGAGTAGCTGGAAGGTAGACAGCACATGCATATTGCTCTACAGTTCGCTGTTCATAATTTTAAGCTTAGATATGACTATATATGAGTGTTTTCGGTACGCAAATTCGTTTCTCTCTATATTTCGTGTAGAGAACGTAATGATATTGTACGACGGCAGACACAGACAGACTAATGTGGTAACATTTTAAATATCCTTATCTGATTTGATATGTGTATACTATAATGCGTTACACGCAGCAATTTACCATTTTCGTCGTATGAAAATATACGAAAACACACATATTCAACACACACAAACACACTTGCACTATATATATATATATACATATATATATATGTGTGTGTGTGTGTATGTATGTATGTATCCACGCACGTTTCTGTATCTAAACACGAGCTACTCTCCATTCTGTGTACACGGAATATAATGAATATCACAAAGGGTATGTTGATTTAACAAATAACCGTGTTTTTACTAATGAAAAATGTAACAAATTGCGAGTTTTTTTTCTCTACTGTTTTGTCGTGAAAACAATTTTTAGTCATTATTAAGCATAAATTATATACGAGATACATTATTCTAATGACATTGTTTTTGTATAAATACTTTACCATAATTATTGTTAATACTGTTATGCCGTTGCATATTGTCGGTCTAAATTAAAGGTTTCATTCCAATCACTTGTACACTTCTACTAATTAAATAATAAACCATCAGAAATAATTTCAATGTAACTAAAACTTGAAAGCTTTGCACGAACGATGACATATTTTAATTAATGCAAATGGATATTGTAGTAACTGTTTTAATACGTTCATAAGTAACATACTATTATTGCATCTCAAATGTATATTAACTAATTCATTTAATGAAAACAGGACAAACTTTTATACAACTAGAATTTCAAATAGAACTCAGTACATCCTGTCGTACCGCAACATCTTGGATGCCTTGTTGCGAAATGAGAGGGAACGATTTATAGAATAGAAACGCTCATTTAGCGCTCCGACTCATAGAGGATTATTTGCCTGATCTAGCCGGGCAAAATTAGATTTCATCAAACTTATAAAAATTAATTACTTCCTTAGAAATGTGATTATTTAAGGGACAAGACATCACAGTTTTCCCTTCCCCTGCTCATTCAATCTGGTGCAGGCAGTCAGAATTTTATTTTCTATAATAATGTACGAATCAACTATCTAGGTATAATAAAATATGAAAGATTAATTAATGCATAAAAAAGTGCATTAATTACTTTTGTTATTGTCAAAGTAATTATTATCAAAATCGAATAAAAGCTACAGTGAATCTAGATTAAGTCTGTGCACGATTTGAATTTTGTGAAAGTTAATGCACTACTATAAATAAATGTTTGTAATTCTGTTTCAATTCTTCTAAACATTTTCCGTTACCATTAAGCTCGCTAGATATCTAATTAGAAATAACAATAAGAAACAGGATTTGTATCGAGTGACATTATTGAGCTAAAACTCAGCACGCCGACAAATCCAATTACGACCAGCAAGTGAGCTGGCGAGCGCACAAGCGAGCAAGCAAACAAACAGACGAGTGATAATATGAACAACCAGTGGCGTATTTCACTAACACTTTCCAGTAAATACATATTCAAGGTATATAAATATCTTATAGTGAACACAGAATACTTTACAATTCTCTTATAAACACCTAGCAATGAAAACTGTACAAATTACATTTTTAAATTGATTTTTTATCTATCCAGACAAGTAAAAACTTGAGTAGACAAATAAAACAATCTGAAATATAACTCCAGATTTCACCATTCAACAAAATATATTTGTAATTTTTAATACAATTCTGATTAAAAATAAATATAGTTCACAGAAATTAATGGTTGTTTTTTTAATATGACCTGCTAAATCAGTGAACACAAAAAAACATACTAGGAAAAAAAATTCATTAGTAAAAATATTAGAAAATATTTGTTATTTTTAACAGAAAGTTTATAGAGATATTAACTAGTTATGCTTGAATTTCGGATTAAATTTTCTACATTTTTACAACAGAAATATATTCTCGTATCCTTAGAGCTTAAATCTCGCTTAATTAAGGTTAGAATTCAGAAAACAAAAACAGCAATTATTTTCCTGACAACCTAATAAATAACTAATATAAAATTGTTAATCGATCAAAATCATAAATTACTGAGTGAAATATTAAAATTTTTCCACAGTACATATATTACACTTTTTCAAAGAAAAAATCTCTTTTTCTTTATAATATAAAAGAAAAATATGTTGTTTTTCACACTTCAGTGAAAAATACATTGTAAAATAATCTTAATATAAAAATGTCTGTTTCTATTTTAATGGTAAATGAATATTAATTCAATTTTTGACAGCAGATTCAATTCGTTCAATATTTTTAATTTATAATATAAATTAATAATGATTTAAATGAAAATTTTAATTATATTATAGATACCTATTTATATATTTAATTCCTGCTTGAAAATTAAAATGAAACCGTATAATAATTTACTAAGAAAATTTGATGATACAAAATCTTCTTGTATATTTCAGACAAAATTCGCGTTGTATATTTTTCTGTAAAATACTGAAACGTTAATAACGTCTTAGCAAGACGTCAAGACGCTAACACTACATTTTCATGTATCCATTTATTACGGCTCTGCTTAAGACACTTGCACAACACATACTCTAATAAATTTAACATAAACCACGAATTAGTCTCCGCGACTCGTCGTCCGTCACATCTCACACCCAGTTTGCTTTATTTTCATTTATCGTATTCCGGTCGCCACTCTCCATGTTGTCTCGTGGTCTTCGGTCTTTGCGTTTCAGTTCTTAGCATATGTTCTATGTGCGTTTATGTGTGTATGGATGTATGGATACAAGTAAGTGTCTGTATGTGTACGAACATACGAATGCCGTGAAGCGGCGCATCAATAAATCCAAGACGGGCGTCGTCTTCGGCGGTTGCATATAAAGTTTAGCCGTTATATCCGATTACTCGGGATTTAGCGAACAACTTTAAGTTTGTGCGTGATTGATGCGCGACTTAGCTACTCGAGACAATGTGCGCGTTGTTGCTAGCGAAAAATGATGACCTGGATCTAGCGATGTGACTAACTTACTTAGTTATTCGTACGCATTCGAGCGATTGCGATGGGAGTAAGAAGAAAGAGATACTTGTCGGCTGGTCGTTCGGTCGGTCGATCTGTATGTCTGCTGTAACACGTAGGGGGCCGTAGGAGGTTCGAGTGCTTCCGTCGTCAAGACGAATTGGTAATTTAGACGCTCCGCTTTCACTTAAGATGAATTCGGTTAGGTCGTATGGGACATGACATTATGTACTTTGTGCTTGAAAGAGCTTTTTCAAGTTCTCATTAATTCGTTATTATCATTATCTCTGTAATCTCTATCAGTCGGGAAGTTGTCTTTAGAGAAAGAATCTCAATTATTTTCTTAAATCATATTTATTGATTGTACGTACTTTAATCCAGATTATAACAGATCACACTTTTTATTATTTGCATGTTTTTGTACACAGCGATAAGAATATTCCATACCACTGAATATTAAAAATATATCAACTCCTATTTACCTACATATATAAATAAATCATGTGAAAATGATCAGAATTTCTATTATAATTTCAATTAATCATACTAAATCATATACACCTTTCATATTATTTAAAATTAAATATTTTTATCTTCAAGTAAGTACCATTTTTATTATTAAAGAAACCTGTATACTGCATATTTGACAAAATAAATTTTATATAAAAATATCTTCCTCTCCCTCATCGACTACACAAACCATGTTACTCTTCCCTTTAAACCATATTCATATAGTAGAGTTCAGACGTCATTCGACAAATGCTTGTTTTATACAAAATGAAATAAATTCTATGATCCGCCAACAAATCAATAATTGCATTTTTATAAATTAAAACCATACTATTAAATTAGTGAACAAATTAATATCAACTTATAATTTATTTCTCATATTTTATAAAAAATTTAAATACTCAAACGTCTACATTTTTCACATAATCGTAGATATGTTGTATAATATTCGATTATATGTACCACTTTATTTTTTCATTCCGTGTTTGATATCAATCAGTTTCTATTTACGCACGGAACTTTATTAACAAAAATATATTATCTCTATAAACAGATCGCAGAAATAACAAAGTTAGTTTTTGTAATTCCAATCATGATATTTTTAAATACCATTCTGATTTTTCAAAAAGAAATATTCAAATTAATAATAATATGTTTTAGGCAATTCCAAAGTGCTCGACGATAATTGTCAGAATTTCAAATATATACATTTCGATTAACACGATATATATATATATATATATATATACATATATATACATATATATATACATATATATGTATATATACATATATATGTATATATATATATATATACATATATATACATACATATATATAAATATATATATATATATATACATACATATATATATATATATATATACATATATATATATATATATATATATATATATATATATATATATGTATATATATATATGTACTGGAATATGACTATTTGTATAAAAGTATATATGAATTATTTTCCAGTCATATTTTACCTTAATATTGATATATGATATGTAAAAAAATACTTTTTTCGTTTCCCGTGTATATATCCACGCATCAAATACATATTTTATTTTTATATTTTTGTTAAAAGCTTGCACTCTAATTGAAACCAATGTTAAAAGGTTAGAACGTATATTCATAAAATAACGACAACTCTGCTGCATAAGATGTAAATGACTTTTCTCTAGCTATGGCGTTTTATGCACGCAATACCGCTAAACGCTTTTGTATGAGTACACACAGCATTTACACAGGACACGTATGTACATATAAGTGCACATACACACACATAAGCCGATATACGTACTAGTGTATATATATTTAAAATGTATCATTACTTTGCTGGTAGCATCGTCGTACCAGTAACAATTCCCACGCCGGGATACCAACTCGAACAAAACACAACAGAGCGAGCTACTAAAATACAAAACAAGTTAAAACGTAAATAAATGGCTGAACAACGTGCCGTGCTTATTAATCAGTCGGTTTGTGTACTTTAAAAAGTTCCAACGATGTTTCCTCCGCCACTTAGGGCATGTATTAAGTGTAAACTATTTTATTGCTGCCTTTTTTATAAAAAAAATACTTACGTTAGTAGATTTTTTTGTATTTAGATTGTAATACATAATATCTACTTTAAAAAAGTAAATTTAAAGCAAAATATGCATTTTTTCGTTATTCCACAAAAAATAGTTTTTAAAATAGTAGCTAACGAATTTAATTCAATTCGTATATAAAAAGTAAAATTCTGTAACAACGAGGGTGGTTTGAAAAGTTTGTTAAATTTCCATGAGATGGTGCCACCATTCATTTGGTAATGTCACGGATATCAAGTGTCATTTTTCAAACTAGCATAGGTAAAGTTTCAGCCGGAAGCGAAGCGTTTTTTACGTTCTACAGATGTTTGAAGCAAGAATTGTATCATTTTCTGTAAAAATGGAAAAAAAACGAATTCCGTACAATGATATAACATTTTTATTTGAAAAAGTGGACGGCCACCCAGACCAAAGTGAATTTGGATGAAATTCATAAAGACTCTGTACTAGTGTTGAAGACTATTACTTTCTGGATAAATGAGTTTACACCTGGTCGAACATACACTGAAAATGAAGCGAGCTTTGGTCGCCCAGTTGTGATCACAACGACGATCACAGCTTTTAGACTGATATCGTTGAAAAAATCCACGGTATGGTTATGGAAGACCGCCGAGTGAAAATGGGGGAGATTAATGACATTGTAAGGATATCAACTGAATGAGTGCTCAATATCTTACACGAAAAATTGCATATGAAAAATCTGTTTGTGCGATGGGTACTTCGATTGTTGACTGTCGACGAAAAAAGCACACAAAAGGACATTTAAATCCAGTGTTTGGTGATGTTTAACGCCAATCCACAAGTCTTTTTGCGTCGATTCGTCACCGAAAATGAAACATGAATCCACCCAGAGTCGAAGCAGCATTCAAAGCAGAGGACAACGACTAGTGAAGCGCACTGACGAAGACTAACACGGTTTTGTCAGCTGGGAAGGTAATCGCCACTGTTTTTTGGGATACCCAAGGAATCATCTTGATCGAATACTTAACGAAGGAAAAAAGATAACAGGAGTCTGTTATGCAACATTCGACAGTTTAAAGAAAAAGAACACATGAATAAATATTCGCTCTCCTATAAACTACAAAATAGGTCCCGGTGAAAATTTTTTAATAATTATTTTAGAATTTGATTCCTTTGCTGTACATATTTCTATGAAGATGTCATTATTCTCAAAGAGCTAAAATACAAAAAAAAATCTGTATAAACTTTAATCTAATTAATTCATATGTTGAAATGAAAAACTAGAACAAGAATCGAAACTAATCGAATTAATACTTAACTCTTTAAGGTAGATAGATATTTGGGGCTTAGGAACGTGTCAACAGCTAAGGTCATTAGTGCCTGAATATAATCAGAAATTAAAACACACACACCATTAAACACCAAGATTGTAATAATTCCGTTAACTCTTTAAAAATTAGTGTTCAGTAAGTATAGCATAGATAAAAATATTATTTAAATATTATCTATGCATGGAATGAGTATCTCAATCTATAGAAGTTATATTTTCGAACAATTATCTTAGTAAATATTAATAAATATTTTATCTCCTTGAAGTAAAAATGTCACTCAAAGGCTTAAACTAGTAAAATAAGAGATAATTTTCTTAATTTTTAAAAAATTTAAAAATCTGTACTTTAGAGTTAATCCACGTTAAAAGTAATAATTTTAATCGCTTTTATAATAAACTGAAGAAAATGTAACAACTACTAGTCAATTTTTTTAGAAATATCGTACAAATTTTCTCGTGTTGTATACGTTTTAATTCAAATATCGTTTAAAAGTGACTGAATTACAACTCATGTACATTCAAATACACAAACAAATTTTAGTTAAAACTGTATTATAATAAGAACTGACTGTATTTTCCAATACATACTTTATTTTATAATCTGAACAATATTGGTTTATAATTAATGTCCCACTTTCTACGAAATTTTATTATATATATATATATATACACATGTGTGTATGTGTATATGTTTGAGAAAATATGTGTATTTATAAATGAACAGTAAGTAATGATCGTGTCTCAATAAGTAATGTGGAATTTGAAACGTGAAAACAGACAGACAGATTTTGCTCATCGCGTTTAATAAATCATAACATGGAACGTACACTGCGAAGTTCGTAAGACGGCAGAGGATTACCTATCGTATCCGACAACAAGAAAATAAAATCTGCACGAGACTTTAACTGTGATATATCTGTATCGTAAATAAAAACTGCAATCCGACTAAACAGAGAGAACGAAAAGATCGCAGTTAATACTTCAATCGTACAGTCTCATTCTTATTCGATTTCAGTTCGATGTCATCTGGGTCGAATGTGCCTCCAGAATACAAGTCTCTGGCAGGTTGTCTGATATCTTGCTCTGCCCGCAGATCCAGTACAGTCGTGAGGCTCGCCGCTAATTGCTTTGTATCTCCATCACAACTCATACCAGTCGCGTACAGTTCTTCCCGCATGGCGTTCCCTCGTTTCCGCGTTGACCTTTTCCGCCATGCGACCAGTTCTTCTGCGGCCACCGTCAGGGAATGAACCTATGACCCGGTCGTCGGCTATACTCATCCCTAAAGTCTGACACCAGAGTCGTTCGCACCTTCACACTTTCGTTTGCCGCAAATTTACTGACAACCACTTAGGTTCCACTCACACACGTTTCTCTCTTAATCTACTTGTCGCTTCCTCCTTTTCTCAATTCTTCCGTTGCGTTTCACACAGACTTTTTCTCTGACCGTGTTAAATAAAATAAAGAACGACATACAGTGGCGGATATTGAAAGATCTGATTAAAAAGAATATATGTATATATATATATACAAAAATCTCTAAAATATCAAAAAAATGCATAATATTTAACATTATTTTTTTAAGAACATTTCAAAAATACCATAATAATGCCATAAATTACCTTCACATATTTGAACAGAAATATTTCATAAAAGCAACTAGTTAATAAAAATAATTATTTATGTAACAAATCTTTAGAAAATCATATCATGATTTGAAAAAATCTACAAGATATGAACGGATGAATGTAAAATGATAAACGTTGGAAGAAATTGATAAAATAGAAAAATATTCGTGTAGTTTTCATCGTAAGAAATTCACGGTCGATCAATTCTTGAAATTATGTCAAATGATGAAGACGTGTTTAGAATTTTATATAAAAACGTTTCGTTTATTTTCAACTTCAGAACAATATGACGGTATACATATATTGAAAAGAATAAAGATAGTTTTTTTTTTGAATTAGATTTCCGTAAAAAAAAAATCTTGTTTAATAAAGTTCTGCTACCGATTTGTTTTAAATCATATTTTTGATCAAATTTAAATATATATACATACATATATATATATATATATATATATATATATATATATATATATATATATATATATATATATATATATATATATATATATATATATATATATATATATATATATTTGTATGTATATGTATGTACATATATATATATATATATATATATATATATATATATATATGTATATGTATATATATATATATATGTATATATATGTATGTACATATATATATATATATATATATATATATATGTGTGTGTATATATATATATGTATATGTATGTATGTATATATACGATATATACAAATAGATGTGAAATTTCTAATTTCTAATCTGAATTAACATATTTTTTCTTGTAACCAATAAATTTGAAACTTTTATTTTGTCTATGATAAAAAAATTTCCAATTAATCGAAAAATATTTGTTAAAAAATTTTAGCGCCCTTTCCCGCTCTCCAGCTCCAAGCGATTAATTTAAAATCGTTGTCAAGTACCTTTATAAAAATAATAATTTTCAATAATTGTGTACTATTTAAATATTTTTCAGTTACGTTATTGATTTTTCTACAGCTAATCAACTGGTTTAAATATTTCATTCAATGTTGCAAATGTATAAAGATGTATAAAATTTTAAATTACATATAAGTATTCAAAATTAAACCGAACCAATTAAACTTAAACATAAAGTACATCATCTACTAGACAGTTCAGAATAACAGGAATCTCATTTAAATATTCAAACACATAATTTATCAACAATGACTCTTTATTCCTTTGAAAATCATAACAGACATTCTTTTTTGCTGACACCACAAAGCTTATCCACAAAGCAAAGATGTTAATTCCGTACTCGTTAATGAAAATTCCACGTGACTGAATTAGGGTTTGAACCCACCTCGTTCTACTTCAAAGATGAACATCTAAACCAGGAACCATTTCATTACAAACATACATACATATATATATATATATATATATATATATATATATATATATGCGTAATAAACCTATTTATCAGTCTTTATTAGTCAAGTTCTGTATAAAACTGTACCCAAACATTTGCAAGTTTAAATGATACGAAGTTTTTCTTTACAAATCAATTATTTATATACATTATTGACAATAGATTGAATAACACGTACACCACTGGTACGTTCGTGATCGTACTTCATTGACGTGCCAACACTTGGCGGCCGTTGTCGTTTTTCCGGGTGCCCTCTCTCACCACTGCCCTGTTCCAGTGCAGCTGCTCCAATCAAGTAATTAAATGTCTGTGATATAGACGAGACGAAGGCGCACTCGGAGATTTACCGAATTTCGTCATTACACCACATTAGCGAGATATTTTATCAGAAGATTAAATTTTAAATGATGTCGTTAATAAACGTCTCACTTAGATGTACAGGTAAATAATATTAGAATTTATATTTAATAATGGTGAAAATGAAGAGGTCTCTGCCTAGAAGCATACGTTTTGTATGTTTTTACTCGAGGTTAATTTTAAATAATTAATGTAGATAATTGAAAAATACATTATTTTAAATTTCAAATCTACTATTATCATTTTACTTCCTAGCTTTATATGCATTACTATTTTCATGTTTGTTTTTACACCAACGAAATTATTTAAAAAGAAAATATTTATTGATAGAAGATTGAAATTTGAGAAGAGAAAGTCAGGAGAAGAAATTATTCACATTAAGAATTGTTTTTCTTTTAAAGAAGTTATTTTTATACTAAAATGCATTTCTTTCTCTTCTCAAAATAATCCTATTAATACAGAAAAAAATATTTCTCTCAAAGTATTATAAATTATTCTTAAAACAAATAATACTTCAAAGAGCTCTCCATATTATTTGTTCGCCCGTTTACAATTTTCAATGCATATAAAATATACAAGAAAAGTAAACACGTAACAGAAATATTGTTTTCATAAATTTATTTACTTATTTTCATTGTCAATAAGTATTTAACAAAAGAAAATAAAATTTTATCCGTGCGACTTGTAACGATTGAATCAAAAATGGATTTTTTAATAACAAACTCTTGTTATTTTTACGTTAATTTCACATTCAATGATGATTTAAATATATATATATATATATATATATATATATATATATATATATATTGAAATCCATCATGTGTGAAAAACCTCAGCGTACGAAAAATAAGTCAATCATAAAAAAAATATCGAAATATCATACTAGTACGACTCATCCTGCGGCTTTCACAGCAAATGATTTACACGAAACGGCTGTTCCACGTTATCTCCGATCTAGATATAATATTATCCCTGAGATAACATGCGATGCGCTGCTTGTGACATTAAATAACAAAACCGCGTGTCCATTTCAATAGAGGCTTTTATTCGAACTGGCCATTGAATGCAGCTCTGAATATGCTTTTCAAAGAGACTTCGTCGACAAACGACATAGGATTTTCAGAACGAACCGTCTGCCAACTAGACTCTTCTACAATTGCTGGTATTTATTTTTCTTAGCTTCTATCTATGTTGTCTCTCTTTATCTCTATTACATATATATATATATATATATATATATATATATATATATATATATATATGTTTTATAGTTAACGTCGAGTGTGTATGCAAGTCATTGACTGTTGACATACGCGACAATATTTCTGACGACTTGAATATTACATCGTTTGAAGAGCTGACCGCTCCAGGAAATATAAAGGGAAAGCTGAATAAATTCTATAGATATTTGTAATAGCAGCAAATATTTAATGCCAATTTTAGATAAAATTCCAAATTAAATATTATGTTCTATAAAATGAAAGAGAATATTTTATTATGAAATACATAGTTATAATAAGTAATTTTTTTGCAAAAATATAACTACTGATTGGTTGAAAAGTTTCTGATTGATATCTTTTTTAATAAGTATTTAATTTATTAAATTTATTTATGATAGAGAAATAAATAAATTCGTTAAAATAAATATTCTCTTAAAGTCAAGATCAAAATTGACCTTCAATTAAAACCGGTTTAACAATAAGATGCTATTGATAGATTTATAGATAGATAGATTTTCAAAGAAACAACCAAAAAAAAAATTATTTTGTTTTTTCGAGTATACTAGTCATCGCCTAGAAATAATTAATCACACCAGTGTATATTCTCAAAATAAAACAAAACGCTTAAGGCGTCAAGAAAAACATTAACACTTCATTGAAACGTTAACAGATTATATTCTTAAAGAAAACTAGGAAAATGACTGCTGGATAAATTAAAAACATACTTTATTATTTCCAAAACATAAGGAAGAGATTATTTGTTTTAAAAAATTGCAAGTAATCGAATATTTCAGTACGAATGTTTGAATAACTACTGATTTGATTCTTTTTTCAGAATGAAATAAAAGCATCACAGTTGAGCGACTTGTTTATATAACCTAAAATAAAAGAGAAGAAAAGAAACGCATGTTACGATGACAGCGGCTGAAGTGGAATTTTTTTTGTACTAACACTTTAAAATCCTGCACGTGAAGGAGTGAATATATCACTGAAAAATATAGTATTGACAGGTGATGGTGAGGCATTACATAGCTTTGAGGATATTTCAAATAAGAAAAGGTAAAACGTAATGGTATTTTGAAACGGATATCATTCGTACACATGTTCGTATTGAATTTGTGATAGGAACATCTCATATATGCGAATTTCACAAGTTATATACATTATTAATGTTGTTCATATTTATCAATGAAATCTAAACACAATTTGTAAAAATAATAATACTTTTATTTCAGTATACTTTTTTCCTTCGAACAAATATTAAATTAAATGTTCATTTTATTAAAAAAATATTTAATTAAAGAGTTAATAAATAAAAAGCAACAGTTACATGATGCACTGTCAATCAGATCTGAACAAAAGTGTTTATTGGTCACATTCCCATATACACTGACTTTCAAAATAAATACTAAATCATCCCTTTTCAAGCTACAACCGTGATTTCTATCATAAAATGATATTAAACACATGAATAAGATAGTGTGAGTGCGCTTGCTTGTTTATAGAAATGGAGAGAGAGTTTTCTTTGTGACGATGTATTTTTTACGTTGTCAGAATACACAAATAATTTACACTTCAATGAATATCGCGTTTATTTATCTTGACTGATTTCTATGAAGTCAAATGTTGAACATTCAATATTTCATTTGAAAATAATATACGTTGTCATTTTTTAAAATAAGTACGTATCATTTGTTAAATATATATTTTTTATAAAAATTGTGTCAATGTTTTTTAGATAAAATGTAAACTACGGGTATGTAATAAATACATGTTTTCGTACTGCTTTTTCATATTTGAATTAAGATAAATGTTTTTATGTTTGAATATGAATACTTTTTAAGACTATATATATATATATATATATATATATATATAATTTTATTTTTGAAATAAAACATATTTCAGTATCACACTTTTATACAGAAAAGTATAGAAAATAAAATGAAAAAATATTTTTAACATATTTCTTCCTACTATGAACTACTGTTCAAATAAATGAAAAACTAGAGAGTTTCCATTAACACAAATTAATTAAAATGCCACAAACATTATTTATGGTTTATGGAGTGTTAATTATTTCTGTAATTGAAATTATCTAGAATCAAACTATAACAGTGAATATTTTTCTTTACAGCTATAATTATACATTTAACTGAATGATGTTCCTCCTTTTAGAATCATATTAGAATATTCTTCACCACTAGTTTCAGCACATATTTCATCTTTAGATAGATGTTGGGGACTAATTTTAAATCTGATTTATTTATTTCAAGGTTATCTAGAATGAATTTAAAAAAAAATAAAAAAGTATAGAAATTAAAATATTTTATTAACCAAACAAACAAATACAAATAAATTTTTTCATCCTAAAATTAAAATTGTATAACAGAAACATAAAAGGAAGATAAATCAGATTTAAAATTAATTTTTAATGCCTACTTGAAGATGGCACACGTACCGAAACTAGTAGTGGAGAAGACATTCAAATGATCTAGAAGGATAAATTCAATGAAACAACGTATACATACGACTACCAACGAATTAATTTGTAGACCTAATAATAATTATTTTTATTTCCATACTTTTATTTATCATTTAATATTTTAAATATTTATTTCTATAATTGAAATATAAAATATAAAATGAAACCTGTGTCCCTATTGTGTATTTTTAATAAATTCATTTTTAGTTTTTTTTTCTTAATTACATAGAAATTTAAGTGGCATTTATTTAATTAATATATATATATATATATATATATATATATTATATGTATATATATATTCATAGATATATACATAGAAATACATATTCATGAAGTTAATTAAACTAATGTAACAGTAAACTGTAAAAAAAAATACAAAACGAATGAACGTTGAACTAACGTTTGACAAATGATAAAATTCTTAAATGACTGACAAAAGTTATTCTGCAGTTAAACTAGTAAACTAGCTAACTCAGCGACCCTTTGGTAGCAACGACCGATCGTCGATCCACCGACCGTCTACAATTATCCAGTTATCGAACCAACCGCGTCGATCTCTCGCCTCACTCTATCAAATTACCCAGTCACCGCCCGTAAACCACTCCTTTGCACCGCTACTTCCATCACCGCAACACAAAAGTACCAAACTAAATTCATACTCAATATTGTCAATCATTTTCCAAGCTCAGACGACGTCATCCCACCACCGACCACCGTGTTAACCTGAAAACCATCAATCATCATTTACAGTCCGCTCGCATCGACAGCGTTTCGAAACGTTTGTGTGGAATACATCTGAATGAAGATGCATGTCATGATAAACTTGTTGTAGCATAACTTTTGAAAATCATAATTTGTATAGAGTATGTTTACAAGAAACATTAAGTTACGAGGTTTGCAGATTTAGCTAGATTATGAATACACTTATTTGGTATTAAGAAAATTATTAAAAAAAAGTACATAATTTATTTTTTACAGACATGATTTACTATTCATGCCATGACAACATTTCAAGTTATAAAAAAAAACCAATTAGAAATCCTTTTCATTCAATAACATATATAATTTTTAATTCAGTCCTAATTTATTTTCAAGTAATTTTAATTTCCATTCATTTTTTAATACACCACTATTTAGTTAGCAAGACTATATAATTTTATAAGAAAAATTGTACTGAGTACATTTTATATTGAGTAAGGTAAAATATTGAAAATGATTATGAAATGTTTCTCTCATATTACCAATTTTACTTCCACATATCTAAACATCATATTCTAATACTGATTAATCATTAGTACAGAATTTTGATAATGAGTCTCTTTTAGAAATTTGTTTTCTTTATTTCTAATTTTATTTCGTACTGAAAATCGCACAACAATTTTTAAAAATCATACTAATTCTTATTTTCCAATATCAAGTATAAGTTTTTTTTAAAATTAAATTACTATAGATTTAAACATAAATTTTTCGCTAACCCTGCAAATCACATTTTTTCAATCAAACATGTTATAACCCGTAATTAATATTTGATTGTCACTTATATGCATTTAAATGTCAATACCAATACCTTCAGAATACTATTTTAAACTTAACACTTTCATGATGGAAATATTACTATTGAAATACAAATAGCAAGAATAAAAAAATCAATGACTATTTATTGGATCTTTTTCATATTTTTTTTGTATTTTACAGGATTGGTAAAGTATTCATTTTTAGATATGAATTTAGTCAAAAACTATACTGTAAAACTTTAAACATTGAATATTCTATTTTTTTAAATAAATCGAGGAAAATGGGCACACATTTTATAAAAATATTATTTGAGTAATTTTCAAACGACTTAAAAACATATAATTTGCTTCAAATCAATAATAAATAAATCTGTATTAACTTTGAACAATATTATTGATTATACACATTTAAATATAGATATTTTATCTTTTCCTGATCAGAAATCTGCAGAAAATTTAATGAATTGTTGAAATAAATACGTAATAATTACATTTTTTATTTTTTACTGTGTATAAAATTCTATTTTAACTTAAATTATATATATATATATATATATATATATACGTACGTACGTATGTATATGAGATTTTTATTAAATTCTTTTCTCTACTTCAAATTATAAAATATTGAAGTATACTTTTTTACTATTTCATTAGTATAAAATTAAAATATGTTAACAATACTTCCTATTCGTGTACCTTCTTATTCTTTTTTTATATTTCTATGTAGGATAAGAGAATTGTAAAAAAAAGTAATCTGATTGAGAATTATATTAAATAAGTAGCATTTTTTAAATTTACTGAATTTGTAGAATAATTTTGAGAGATATGATATTATTTCAAACTCGTTTGTTTTCAATGTACAATTTTATTAAACCACATACGTTTGATGAAAAATATAGACCTGGCATGAAGTATTCGCCGGTTTTTTTGTATTTTCATTTTTGAATCAATATAAGCACATCATAAAGAATATTTGTAATTTGTAATAAACGTTGTCATTGTGATAAACGAACGTCGCTCTGTGAACATCACATCACATGGCGACGCTGCCACCGTCACTGAAACTTCGAATGTAATCAAAGTTGGTCTTGGCGGGAGGTGAGACTCGATCAAGGACGGTATGAGAACAATATAGAACAGTAACGGAGGAGGGTTAGGCGGGTGCACATTCCGTCGACAACAGGAACGGGTGATGAAGTAAAGCGCGACAGGGACGTTCTATCCGTCAAGCCGGATGACCGTCGTCGTGAGAAAGAACAAGAGTAAGAGGAAACCGATGGCGCTGCCGGTTTCAATATTAGTGCAACGCGATGTGACAATGAAGATAATGTAATTATGGCAACATGGTTGTAATGGCGCCTGCTACCGTTGCCGTTCTTCAGCTTCGGCTGACGTTTTGTGTTGCGCCGCTTCTACTATGATGTTCCGTTGCTGACTGATACGACGAGAGCACTTCGTCAATGTTTCAAGTTAACGCTGTTGCCTCTCAGGATGAAACGAAACGATTCGTACAAGCATACGTTACTCTCACTGTTCCATACTGAATGCAGATATACGCTCCATTATTGCTTGAACGCTGTATCGTTTTCTTCGTTTCAGGAAACCGATCAGAATGAATAGCTCATGCATGTCATGTAAATGTATTGAAATTTGTCGAGGCGAAGTGAGATTGTGTTATGATATTGAATTTCGTACGTACGAGTCAAGGTGTATTGATTTATCGTGAACGCGTTTTGTATGTGTGTGTATTTTATAAATTCGAATTAAAAAAAGGTCGTTTCCGTATATTTTTATTAAGTGAAGTGACCGTATAATTTATTGAGTCATTACACGTTTCAATCGATATTTACAGTAAAATAAGTATTGTCAAAATATAAAGTGGAGTATTCATGCGATCAATAAATATTCTAAGCTTTAATCCTAATGGAAGACCCATTTACAACATTTCTTTACAGGAAAGTCGATTAATTTGATTTTTTCAACTTTCTACTTTTTGCATATTTATATTTATTTAATAAAACAAATGTCTAATAACACTTAATCAGCAGTTACAATTCAATTTACAAATAGTCTTCGTAAAATAACAAGTATTTTCTATATTCATCAATTTACACTCATATAAAAAATGTATAAATTCATTAAATAAATTTAAAAAAATATAATAAAATACCTAAATATATCTGAAGAGTTGAAACTATTCCTAGAAAGATACTAAGTCAGTAATTCAAAAGAACTGAACCTAAGAAAATAATATTAAAAAATAGTATCAATTTAAAATTAATTCAAATCTTGAATCAAACTTTTAAACTGGATTGAATTCCAAATTATTAACTTCTTCCATAAAAAAATCAAAACATAAAATATATTTCAAACCAAATAAATTATATACCATATAAACCATAAAAAGTTTTGTTTTTGAGTGTTTATCTTTTCCGACAAAATTGTAAAAAAATCAATTAATCTGGTTATTAAAATATAAAGGTACATAAAAAACAAACAAAATAATTTATATTCAATACCAAAAAAATGTTAGATTATTTAACTTATAGAGAAAATTGTAGAAAACTTCTTAACTTATTTTATGATATTTAACTCAGTAGCCATCTTTGATTCAGTAGCCAAATTTGAAACAAAATTAATAATAAAACCAAAATCGATTTTACCAAAACACAGACCGAAACATGCTTTTTAAAATGATATTAACATGAATACAATGAAATTACACTTTCATTGAAAAAAATAACATTAAAATTTAGAAAACAAAAACCGTAATTAATTTTCTACCAAACTAATATAATTTGTACATTTGGGTAAAAGGCACTCAATTGATTAATAAGTATATTTTATAACTAAACATTGACCTAATATTTCGCTAAATTTATGAAATTATATTGCATTCTAAATTCTTAAAGTTCAATATTAAAATAAATGAAATTCTACCTCGAAACGATATAATTGAATATTTATTATTTAAATTAAAACATGTTATATTAAAAGCTAACTTAAAAAAATCATTTAATATGGAAAATGTTATCACACATGAACAAAAAATTACAATCCTGACTATAATTCAATGACTAGCTTGTGATAAAAATATTTATTTTTATATTAAGAAAAATCAATCTAATATGTCTGTATGGTTCAAAAATATATAAAATATACATTAAAAAATAATTATTCATTTCCCCAAGTATAACGTAAATTGATTATATTTGTAAATTATTGACAAGGACAATAATGAAAGGTGCTTTAGAACATTTCCGCTTATTTTCTTTTTCAATAAATCTTAAATCAACAGAAACGTTTCAAGTACTCAAATACAACTTGTATATTGAAAAAAAACAGCAACAAATGTATATGTGAGAAATATTTATTCATATTTGTACTACAACGACCGCAAAAGAATTCTCCGTTGAAAATTGAGAACACGATTTTCATTTTGATGTTTATTTAATTTCATTGCAAGAAGTAGCGATTTCTGAACGAAGAGAGCGTACGTCGTATATTTATAAACACGCGCGAGAAACGATATACAAAAATTGCAGGAACGAGACGAAGCGAGTCGAAACGGCATGGAGAAAGAGTAAACGTCGCGAGAAAAGAACACAAAAGTGGAGAGAAAAAAAAATGCTGCGCTTCACTAACACCGAGCATGATTATGGAGGGCAATAAAGAGGAAACAGCATTGAGAGCCAGTTGCACGACCGTTTGGTTTCGAGGGATGAGCGCTAGCGAGGAGGAGAACACCGCCACCAGAAGCTTTGGTACCAGCACCACGTAAGTATTTTTGCGTGTGTAAGTCGAAATATGTATATGTATTCCAGTGATTTTTGAAGATGCTTTTATATTCTAGAATGTTTGTCGTTCAAAAGTGGTCGCATTTCATTCAAATGGGTTTTATTTTAAATGCGATCTGTTGGTTTTAGTGCCAGATTTTATTAAAAGAACACTTTAAATGATCTTATTTAAAGAAATTGTTATAAATGAAAATAGATAATAGTTAAAAGTTTAAAAAACACACTATTTATTTACGTTCAAAATGCCACTTTATTAAATAAAACGATTTAATAAGACCCGACATGAATATATTATACATGAAGAAACAATATTCATATTCAATATTTTTTATTCCATGATTGCTCTGTACTTTTTCCTATTATTTCAAATTTGAGCATTATTAAAATTAATAAATTCTCTTATTCTCTGAATATTTCTCTTTCTCTCTCTCTTACACTCTCTCTCTCTCTATATATATATATAGCTTTTAATAAAAATTCTGTACCTAAAATCAAATATAATTTTATAAGAAACTATTCAAAGATATGAAATGAACTTTTTCTCTAGATTATTTTCTCTAATATACATTCATAATTTGAATATATATAATTTTATTTAGATTATTTTACGATTAAAATAGTTCTCTAAAAACATGTAAGTACTAACAAACACATTTATTGTTGCTATTAAGTTAATAAAATAATTGGAAATAATTTAATGGTTTATAGTATTATCTTAAACTATTATTTGAATAAAAAATAATATTTTTTCAATTCTACAACCTTTCTTTAAAATCATTTTCTCTATTCCATTGATTTTTATGAAATTTACGATTCCGTATTTCAATAAAAACACTGAAACGAAACATTTGCATTCAGCTCACCGTACACAAATAGATTTTCCAGTTTTGTTACAGATAAACTGTTATATCTACCTGTAGTTTTGATCAGTCGTATTAATAAGCATACATCGAACTCCATTATAAGTAATTAGCTCACACATGGGATCTACTGCATGATTGAACCGAATAAAAGACAAATAAACAACGAATATTGATCGAACGTCTCAAAGAAAAAGTAACCGCATGCATAAATATTTGCGTTGAAAACCTCCATAATATAGCGAGTGGTAATAACAATAAAATATTGTATAATGTTGCTCTCGGTCCCAAGAGTTTACAATCGAGAAGATAACAAAAGGAAAAGAGAAAAGAAAAGCGGAGAAGAGGACGACATTTAAATGGTATCATTCACAGATGATCTCTAGGGGCAATTGCATAACGTTGTCGCTGAAAATATCGTCTTTGCTAAAAGACACTCGCGTGCATACTGCTCTGATGTCTGGAGTAACGCTATAGGTCACGCAACAATAAATTATCTACTACGAAAAACAAGACAATCATTATTATAAACGTAAGCAAATTTATAATAATAAAATTGTACACGCTTGTAACGCATTTATATTAATTAACGTACAATTACTCATTTTTATTAGGGAGCTTATTTTTAAATTGTCCGTAAGTGATGCGATCATTTTTTTTATTGAATCATTTATTTACAGACTTTTCGATATTATCTCGATACCTATTTTTTTAAGAATTGTATTAACTTAACCTATTGACTTTCGCATTTTTTTTCTCTACTAAAAATATGTTTTTTTTTTTAATTTTTTTGTAAGCATTGATTCAATAGCCATAGAACTGGATTATTATTTTTTTCGATTTTTGTATATATATATATATATATATATATATATATATATACATATATATATATATATATATATATATATATATATATATATATAAATTACAATGCTTTTCTCCGCCCGAAGTGCTTTAGCAATTATCACGGTATTTGATTCGGATTTTAATGAAATAAATGAGTTTAAAACTTAAAACAGACTAGTTTTTATTTAATTTTGAAATATTTTTTTGATAATGCTGACATTAGTCGTCGCTATTGCGTATACAAAACATCTCACTGTGGAAAATCAAATTTTTCGATTTTTTTCTTTCTCACGCCAAATTAATTACAAAGGACCTGGAATCAAACCATGTTAAGCGTTTTCGAAAATTGCTATGATTTTGAGTAGCGGCGTTTGGAGTTAAAACGCAAATATATTTCTATATAATAAACGTACATCCGATTTTAGTTTATAATTAAATTTGACTATTATTATTTTAAAAAAATAAATAACATTACAAAAACAAATATATTCACTATTATAATAATGTTAATAACAGTATTCATAAATCCAGAAACACTAAATATCGAGTGGCACTCTTCAAAAATTGTTAAAAAGAGTTTCCATTCCATAAATAAAAGAAAATCTAATTTAATTATATATATAAAGAGAGAGAGAGATAAGTGTGTGTGTGTGTAAAGAGAGAAATATACCAAAAAATAAATATTTTTATGTAAAAACAACGCAGTGAGTGACTCGCTGAACAGAATGGAACAGAAATTTAAATAATAAACCGTGTATATATAATTCATAATTTGAAAAATCCTTTTTACTCAAACAGTAAAATAAAAATGTATTAGAAAAGCACAGTGAGAAATCATATTGTAAAATAAAATACCACAAGCCGTATGTAAAGTTCGGAATAGAAAGCTTGCACCAATAAATATATTTTCTATGACATCGAGAACAGTTCAGGGTATAATAAATAAAAGGAATGTACGTGTGCTTTTGTTACACAATCGGCAACCGATCACTTAATTTTATTACTTACTTTACTCTTTTAAATTTTATCTTTATAAGACTGAAATTTTTATTCATTTCAATTCAGTTACAAGAATTTTAAAAGATTTCATAAATGCATAATAACATTTTTGTACAAATATTGGTAGAAGACCATAAAACATATATTTTTTATTTAGGATGAATGTTGAAATTCAAACATTAAAAAATAAGTGCAATTAGAATTTTAATAAATCCAGAAAAACATTCATATATTCCAAACTTTTATGAATATATATATATATTCAAATTATAAGAAAATCTCGTTATAACTTTTATTTTACTGCATTCTTTACAAGATTACAAGACACAATTTTAAAGTTAGAAGCAGAGAAATATTTTGTCCGTCAAATGTAGCAATTTTTGTTGCGATACTCGTTGTAGTACAATTTTACTAAACACCACTTCTTCAACTTTTGTATCGTTAAACATGGACACTTAAATAAATTAATTTGCTTTTCTCTTTAAATTTCCGCTTGCTTTGAACTTATGAAAAGCAATGGTTATGAGAACAATTATGTATTTTATTAGAAAAGATGAGTACAAACGTATTTATATACATACTGATATATATATATATATATATATAAGTTTGTATGTGTTTGTTTTAGTGTTTTTGTAATGTAATACTCGCATTAAATCAAAGAAATTTCATTATGTTGGAGGATATGAACAATAAACTTATTAATGAATCAAACATAAAGTGAGTAAAGGAATATAAATTATTTAATTTTTATTAATTATACATATTTGATTTTCTTCTAAGAAAAGTGTACTGAAAATTTATAAAATTAGTGGCAAGAATTTAATTAAAACAATTTTAAGTAGCCAGAAAAATATTACATCTACCTCAAAAAGAGCAATACGCTTTTTTAAAAAAATATGAACTTTCTATGAATTTAAAAAAATATCTCAGATATTAATTTGTATTTCCTGTTTATATATATATATATATATATATATATATATATATTAATAATAAAAAATTAACTTTGAAGCAAGTTATAATATTTTTTATTTCAAACAAACCTCAACCGTTATTACCGGGACGAAGAAAATAATTTTGTAACACGTGAACAACTCTTTAAACAATTTATAAATTAACAATGCACGTGAAATACTTCACAATCTAAAAATATATATTTAATTAAAGCTGTTGCTTAATTTCCACTGGCGTGTCGAGTTCAGCAGACAATCTTGAAAACATGCAACTTTTGCAAAACAACATCGAATGCATCTGGATAGTTGGTTTGTTAGTTTGTTGGATGTATTGCCCGAGGGGCGCGTGCTGCACATTTCACGAGGGAAGAATGTTCAATGGTACGACTGAATACGGTGGAAACAGTTATTCAAACCGCTGCAAACACACTTAAAAAAAATTACTTCCGAAAACGTTTCCAAGAAACTTATTCGTCATTCCAGATAGTAGAACTACTTGGAGGGGTGTTTTCTCATATACTACGATGTATAAAGTATATCAGTTTTTTTATTTATTTTCTGCCATAATATGTATATATATATATATCTTGTATATATATATATCTATTTTATATGTATATATATATATCTATTTTCTGCCATAATATGTATATATATATATATATATATATATATATATATATATATATGAGACTTCTTGCACGAGTTTAGTGGCTTTAAACGGAACATTTATTTAAAAAAAATGATTCAAACTTTGTTTTAATTTAACAGTATTTCTTTGTACAACATGTCAAGAAAATAATTATTAAATAAATTAATATTCTTGTAAACTTAGAGTATATGAAAATGCAGTTCTTTAAATAAACATTATTAAACATTAATTAATGTATCTTTTTTATTTCTCCATTTACCACTCTCTAGGTCCATATCTATTTATATATATATATATATATATATATATATGAGTATATATAGAGAGAGAGTGAGACAATCATAAGTCTGTTTTAAATAAAAATTTTCTTATCGTTTTTAGATTTTTGAAGTGGCAACTGGAATATTTAAAAGCTATATATATATATATATATATATACTGACTAAGCAGTTTTCATAACCCCACAAAATAGTTTTGAATACCATGCCGAAAAGTAACATATTAGGCAAAGCATGCTTTTATCATTTCAGATGAAAAAAATGCTACCGAATCCGAAGAAATAATTTGTTTAATTTTGGAGGAAGGTGTTGTCATGCATAAAACAGGAAAAAAATATTAAAACAATGAAAGAGATCTGAAAATTACGACTTATCAACTCAAAAGCCGCCATCTTTTTTTGAACAAGCGATTAATCAGTCACCTGAGAGATAGAGAAAAGGTATACAAAAT